>CM042323.1:33368239-33470739 GCA_023566125.1 Zingel zingel | reverse complement strand
AAGTATTTTTTGGGGTTTGTATTGTTTTACTACTTACACAGATATTTCAAGTATACATCATTATGTTATTTACAATACACAGCATTGTTTTAATGATATTTCTAGGGGGGGACAACCCTGAGAAGGGGGAGGTCCTGACCCCCCCGACCCCCCTGGGATTTACGCCCTTGCTTGTCAGCGATTACATAGCCGATGTGGTTTTACAGGTTTTTCCGATCGCTATGACAATTTTTTCAATACTTTTAACAACTTTCCTAAACTCTTAACGCACCAACACACCTACAACACACAATTGACAAAGCAGTTAATTTCATGCTCATAATCACACATTGAAAACTAAACTCTAACACTAATTTTCAAAATACAATAATATATAACACAATACACTATGTCCACCAAAACAACGCAAACATGTCTCAAAATCAAATAATACTTCCAAAACACTAACACATGTTCTCTTCCAACAGGAACATTTACACTAACATCAGATGGAATTACAGAAACTGTATTATTTTATATGTCAGGCCTGTCCTTATACAGACAATAGTATATTGTATTGATCATAGATTGTGTTTTACACTGCAGTTTCTCTTGAAGCCTCTCTACATCTTTGTTTTGTTGGGTTTAGTAAAGGCATGCATTTTGTTTATTTTGCTGCAGAAATTCAATACAAAAAATGAATGACCCATCTCAGAGTAGCTTTATAGAATGTACGGTTTACTGTATGAAAAAAAGAAGACAGAGACAGAATTGTCCTGGTACTCGTCTTCCTCTAACTCCTGCAGCAATGTTTCTTACTTTCTTTGTGTTGATCTTTATTGTTCCTTTTCCACACAAAATCAGCCCAAATAGGTCCTCTTTTACGGTATGTGCTACAGTAACATATGGTCATGCGATTGAAGGAACTTCAACACCTGAGTGCAGTGGCGCAAAAAGTGGGTATGCGCTATATGCGGCGCAGCACCATGGGGGGCGCCAAAGCGATGGTTAAAAATAAATAAATAATAATAATATTTTTTTTTGGTATTTTCAATATGTAGCTGCTGCTGTGCGTTTCTAAATCATTTCTGCATTTCCTCAATGTTATTATATAACATTTTAGAGGACTAACAGGCTAGAGTAGGCGTCCTGTCTCATAGAAGAGGGTGGGCCATGTGAGCGCTGAGTGAGCAGGTACGAGCGTACGAGTAGTAAGTTGCCGTCTATGGAAAAAGAGCAAAGCAAAACAGCTGTTGGGGCTAAAAATAGAAAAATAAAGAGGGAAAAGGAGATAACATGTCCAGGGATGCGACAGCAGTTAAATAAGTGGATAGTGAGAGGCAACAGGTAGGATTTAGAGTGTGACGTCTGTGCTTGCAGGCTTGCAAATATTAATGTTAACAGAACTAACAGTGTTTGCTAACACTAGCAGCTAAAGTGGGCTTTACGGCTAGCTTACAATATGCAAAACCAAGCTTGCTGAGCTGAAAACTGATAAATATAAGGTAGCATGTACAATAAATGACAAGAATCTGGAAAATATAACTAATGCTATAACTCTTGTTTATCACTGAATCATGCAAATATTCATGTTAACAGACTGGCTAGTGTTTGCTAACACTAGCAGCTAAAGTGGGGTTTACAGCTAGCTTAATGCAAACCAGTGTTGCTGATAGCTACATTTAGATGTTGGTTAAACCCTATGGTACCAATCCCATGCATGACATATCTCAATTTATTTATTTATTAAGGTAAAATAATAACTGGTAATTATAAGGTAGCATGCACAATAAATGACATGAAGAAAAATAAATAAATATGAAAAAAATATATAAATATTTAAAATACAAAATGTGAATGTAATTTCAACAGCAGCACAACCTTACTGCATACTAGTTGTCTTATCTGATGCCATCAGTAGGCTGATTTAAGAATTGAATTTAGGCTGCTATATTTAACAGTGACTTCATTTCATTCAGGTGTGAGGATGGTGGATCAGGAAAGACAGGGGAAGGCAACAGGTAGGTCTAACATTAGGTGGAAGTGTAGGGGGAGCCACTTGATACCAACAGATTCATTTCTTAATATTATTAATACGGAAAAACTAATGAAAAATCTATTACATAATGTTTGTTTGACATTATGTCTTAGTGGAGAAGAACACAGGCAAGGAGTGAATGAGACAGACATGAGGTCGGCGATGACATCAGGTAGAGATGAGACCTATTCACTGTGTTCTTTTTGGGGGAAGAAATAGTGCAGACAGAGATGGAAAGCCACTCACCACTCAAATCACACCATCAGGGGTGATGATTAGGTTTCCAATTGTCACAATTTGGTTGCCAATGGCAACCATTAACATCGCTGATATACTTTAAAATAAACCTTTATTATTTAAAGCCCATACATGATGATGTCCGGCACTTTTTTTTTGGGGGGGGGGGTGCCAAAATTGTTGCTGCATACCCCTCTGACACTGGGTAGTTGCGCCACAGCCTGAGTGTGTTTCCAAGATGTCAATCAGCATTAGATTGCATAGCTTCAATCAGCTGTTTCTCAGTAGCAATGGACTAAAATGGAGGGGGTATGTTTGTGTTTATTTGTGAACAGCTGTAGCCTATACGTTAGGTTTAGAACATGATATTATCTGTTCTGACATACAGTGTGAAAGAATTTGTAAATTCAGTCCTTCCAGAAAAATGTGGAGTTTTTTTGTGATTGTTGCGGGCAAAAATCCTTGATTATGCGGCACGTTTTCTTAGAAAATGCGATGGAATATGTGGGATATTTATGCAATTTTATGCGATGAAATTGCAGAAACTTGCAAAAACGACAGTCTCATCATGGCTTCATCGCGGCGTTTGCAGCTTTTCGATGATGTTCACATCGCGTAATTACGTCACTTCATAATGTTACCACGGCAACAGGGGAAAATGGCTACTCTTGTGTGAAGTAAACGCAACATTTTTCAACTTTCTGCAAAGATATATGTGACTTTTTTGCAACGAAAATGCGGGGATTATGAAATCATGCAAGCCTTGCATACTTTGCGCGGAAATCTGCAATTTATGCGGCGAAAGTGCGGCGTATTTGAAAAAATGCCCCCCCCCCCGCATAAATATGCAGACTTTGGCTGATTATGCATTGAATTATGCGATCGCATAATCACGTTTTTCTGGAGGGACTGTAAATTGGTCAGTAAAAATCCATTGTTTTGGGTTGGTTGAGCTTGTGTGTAAAAGCAGTTCAAACATTTTAAATTTGGGTTAACTGTATGCAATTTGTGTCAAAGCAACAAGAAATGTGTTAATTGTATAGCCTACACAGACGGATGTTGTGCTAACTGTGTTAAGAGTTTAGGAAAGTTGTTAAAAGTATTGAAAAAATTGTCATAGCGATCGGAAAAAACTGTATTATAGCCTGATCATTAACTTAACCCATGTAGAAAGACTAAAAAAGCGTCCAACATATGATTTTAACAATCTGTGTGTGTCAGTCAATCGTAGCGGTCTGCGCCTGCATAATCTGTGCAGACAGCGTTACAATGTATATTTGTAAACATTGTTGCAATGCCTCTTCTTATCTGTCTTGTTTTAACGGTTAAGCCTCCTTCACACTGGCTGCGTGGTGTGAGCGTGTCAGCTGCGTAGCGTGTCTGTTTTTATTTCGGCTCCCATGTTAACAGGTTGCACACTGCCTGCGTGACACGCACATCTCAGGCGCAGCGCGTGCATGCTAGAAATAGGACCGACGCCTATTTTTCATGCGACACGCAAACGTGTTGGAAGCGTTTCCAGGCAAAATAAAATACAAAAAGATGTTTATATTATTTTAACACAAATACATATTAATAAATGACATTTTGATGTTTGACAGTCTCTAGGTTTTAACATAAATGCAGATATAAATGTAATAAATAAAAAAAAATTATCGATTTTCAAATATTGCACCTGTCAATACAGAACGAAATATTCTGTAGCCTATTTTGCCGTCAATACTGCTGACGTTGTCTTTGCTGTAATCAAATCAGTATATATTTATGTTTAACATGAAGTATACTTCTGCTTGAGTGCAGTTTATCAATGGGAGACATCCATGTGTCCAGACAAGGCTAGCAGCAGCAGCGCTGCGTCAGAGACGTTTCTGGTGTGTAAAGACAGAAAAATCCACGAATCACAAGTTCATTGGGTGCATTTTCCAAAAGAATGCTTTAATTCTTGGTCCCACACGAAACTCACTCAATGTCTTTTAATATTATTTCTTAGATATGTAGGCTACATACTGAGAAAATTCATGAATATTAACTGAGATACCCAATTATGTTGTGAGCAGTAGACCTACGTGTGCTGTTGGCAAAATTGTGTCTAATCTGTCTGTGTCTATTTCTGACCTGGGCTGGCACATGTTCACGTTCAAAAGTGTGTGCGTGCACGAGCACTGCGTGTGACCGCAGTAAAATCTGGTCATCCTATACTATGACTTTATATTGACATACTATACTAGACTTTTTATTACTTTTTTTTCAACATACTATATTAAGACATACTATACTATGACTTTTTTTCGACAAACTACACTATGATCCTTTATGATTACGACATACTATACTATGACTTTTTATTCGACATATTATTTTTTGTTAAAGATTATTTTGGGGGCATTTTTAGGCCTTTATTTGACAGGACAGCTGAAGACATGAAAGGGGAGAGAGAGGGGGCATGACATGAAGCAAAGGGCCGCAGGTCGGAGTTGAACCCGGGCCTGCTGTGTCGAGGAGTAAACCTCTATATATGGGCGCCCGCTCTACCAACTGAGATATCCAGACGCCCTATACTATGACTTTTTATAACTTTTTTTCGACATACTATACTATGAATTTTTATGATTATTTTTCGACTTACTATAGTATTACTTTTTTATGACTTTTGACATACCATGCTATGACTTTTTATGACATACTATACTATGACTTTTTAATGACTTTTTTCTACAAACTATGACTTTTTCTTGACATACTATACTACAACTTTTTATGACAACTCTTTTATGCTATACTACGGCTATTTTTCGACATACTATAATATGACTTCTTTTGGGATTTTTTTTCGACATACTATACTATGACTTTTTATGACTTTTTTTCAACATACTATACTATGACTTTTTATGACTTTTTTTCGACATACTATACTGACTTGTTTCAACATACTATACTATGACTATTTATGACTTTTTTCGACATACTATACAATGACCTTTTTGGGATTTTTTTCGACATACTATACTGACTTGTTTCAACATACTATACTATGACTTTTTTGACTTTTCAACATACTATACTATGACTTTTTTGACTTTTCAACATACTATACTATGACTTTTTTATGACTTTTTCAACATATGATGGTATGACTTTTTTAATCAAAATACTATATACTATGGCTTTTTTATGACTTTTTTTACGACATTTGTATACTATGAGTTTTTTTTACTTTTTTCAACATACTATACTATGACTGTTTATGACTTTTTTCAACATACTTTTCTATGACTTTTTTTTCGACGATGCTTTACCTTGTAAAAGTCATAAAGACAGTATAGTATACTGTCTTTATGACTTTTACAAGGTAAAGCATCTTTCCATTTATTTTGATGGCGTACATTTTTGTCTGTAAGGAAATTGACAATAATAGTGCGTGGGCACAGTTGCTTAACCTATCAGTCCCAGCTTCGTCCCAGTGACTTATATGTTGCCTTCTTACATCACTGATGTGCATGGTTAAATTCAAATGACCCTTGATTTCCTCTGATAACACAAATCCTGTCTGGAGAAAGCTTTTATTTTTTAATTTTTTTTACTTCTTTCCCGACAATGACAAAACCCACATTGTGTGTGTGTGTGTGTGTGTGTGTGTGTGTGTGTGTGTGTGTGTGTGTGTGTTGTTATCCTGAGAACACAAAGCAGCAAGAATCACTGTTCTTAGAAGATTATCTTTATTCATATTCTCTTTACAATATTGAAAAACAAAATGGAAAGACGGTATCTTAATAAAATCTCTCACAGAGAAACAACAGGACAAAACATGGGGAGGCCCATATTGATAAAAAAACAAAAAACTTTCATGAATGAAAACATACGTAAAAATGTACATTACATTCAAGTGGGTCATATTCGGCACAAACAACAACAGCAACACACAGATACAAACTCTATGTACAACACAATACCTGTACACTATAAAGGTCTTTTTTTTTTGTACAGATATAGTACAGATGCATTTTTGTCTTTCCGAAACAGCCATCATATTTAAACCACTAGTGATAGACAGACATTCAATTAACCCACAGCATACAACAACAATTGCATTTAGTTACACATTCTCAGATTACACAAAATAAGAGATGGCGATGACACTGACCTAACAAATAAGGATTTATTTGAGAACAGCAGGAATGTAGTTACTCAAATGAAAATGTTGATTAGTGGGTATATTTTGGCGATAATAACTGTCTGGTTAAGATTTGCTTTTGGTTATGATACAACGCTTTCCCTGCTCTTCAAAAATTCTCAATTCTTGCTTATGACATTGCCTTCCAATGCTTGGACTGAAACAACAAAAGCTAGAAAAATACACGGTCAAATCTATGATGAAGGAAGTTTGATTCGGCACTCATTAAGGCCCATATTATTCATCCAGGATATTAAATTCAAAAGGCTTATCTGTTATTGGCTCAACACTGCCTACTGTGAGAGAGATTAGTCATTTTTAAAATGAATTGCTTAGAGTTTTTTTTTTTTTCCATTATATAAACTTGAAAGTTCCAAACCCTAAATTCTTTTAATCTTCCTTTTTCAGAACTAGTGCCAAAACTCAGCAAGACAGCAGTAAAAACAGCAGTGAATAAATATGTATTATTATTTGCAAAGTGTGTGCTTTGATTTAGCCCCACTACACACACACACGTAGGATGATAGAAAAGAATGACACAGTAACAGAAAAAAAATGTTTTCTCTGTGACTGTCAACCTATTTAACCCCATCTGAATCAGCCTGATGTCTGATAACACGTTACAACAAATGCCTTTTTCTGAAACAGGCAGGTCCCGTGTGTCTTGTTTATCTCCCCAGCCTCCAGGACCTGTGTAAACATTCACTTACTATGATTTTACATGCATCATCTGCATCCTTGACACGTTTACATGGAGGCAGCAGCAGAAAACACTGTCTACACACATTCGCCGAAATCCAAACAGCTGCTTTGTCTTTTAGATGTGGCCTTCTATCTGCCTTGACCTGACAGAGGTTAAGTGTTGTTTGGACAGCATAGTTGCCTGCTGACATTGGTTGTCATAGCGACCGAAAATCGGAATAAATCTAATTTTAACTAAATGTATGAATACGAAGAACAGACTGCTGAAATGTCAATTTATACATAATGGATGTGGCTTTCTGTAGCTATGGTAACATATATATTGTACCTATAAATTACATAGAATGTGCGTTTGTTCAATCTAAGCATTGGTTCCACAGCAGGTTTCTTTCAGTGAGTTCAGATAAGAAGAAAACACTGAGTAATCCATTCATTTTCTTTTAGAAATACCTTGAAGGAATTTTCGAAGCAGGTTGTCGTTGCCATTTGTCATTTCTCAATTTTATAGACTAGATAGTCTAATAAATAGTTTAACGGAATTATTATTTGACAAGAACTATTGTTTAAAAAACATTTTTAAGCAAACATGCCAAACAATTTCTAAATCCAGCTTAATCAGCATTAGATGTTGCTCTAAGTTCTATTTAAAAGAAATGTTCAGGAAGTCATTTTGTCTGAAGTGATATTTAATTGTGAATATTGTGGCTCTTAACAGTTGATTTTGCTGCTCGGGCTAAACATGGACTCTACAATTCAGTAAAAAACATTTACTTTGTAATATGTTGCATAATGCACAACAAACTCTTGACCGAAACAGGCATTTCTTTCATCTGAGGCTTGCACATTTACGCCATTTAAAATGGTTGCATAGACATTTTTGTATGACTCTTCTTTAACTACTCCACATTAAGTGTTGGCTTTATCACAGAGGGCAGCAACACTGTGGAGCTGAACTTGATCACAAACACCAACGTCTCCTCCAAAGAAAATACTGTAATCTAGTTCACACTTATTAAAATCCAAGAGGAGATGCTTTCACATTCAAAATCGACAGAATGTACCGTAATGGAAACAGCATTGATACTAGTAACACTTAGAGTTAAAATACATAGTCACATGACTAACCTCACTTTGTGTTCATGGCTTCTTATCTTTTTTTTTTTTTTAATGAGGATCCAGCCCCCTTCATTGTAACAGACAGCGAGATTAAACAACAGCAATGGTAAGCAGATTAAAGAGTTCATTGAAATGTTTATCCATTTCTTGCATTTAGACATTTCTTGCAGTGCTTTTATGATGAAAGAAATTCCACGTTAACACAAACACACCGCAGAATATGGATATGATAAACACTGTTTACCTTTCATACAGTGCAACACTCACCAAAGCGCTTTATCAGGATTTCATTAGATGTCTGAATGTCACATTGGCCACTGCCATGGCAACTGTGTTTTCCTCTTGCCTGCTGTCTCCCATTCAATCACATCATTCGATGCATAGCATGCATACCTTTATTCATGTTCGGCAGAACTGAAAATGATGTTTTTAGAGTGGCTGGCTTGTTGTGTGATGTTTAGAAAGCAGAATCCTCTTCTGAGAGTCACATTCTCTCAAGTTGAAGCTTAAAAAAGTCTTGAGTTTTGCCTTATTTTGACAAAGAAACAGTCCAAAGTCAAGTGAGTAATACGCTTCACAATTTCACAATCCTCACAAGCTAACGAGTGCTCTTGGGGATGAACTTCTGCTGAACTCTCTCTGCAGAGGTAACCGAGGAGCACTGAATTACCCCCGTCTAGTCTGGCACAGTAGCACTACACTACTTTGAAACTCAAACACATGAAAGACATCTGAACGGTTCACATGACACTTTCTTCTGTGAAAAAAAAGACTCGGATCTCAGTGTGAGAGAGTGCTGCGCTGCCGTTTCAAAGAGTCCTATCTGAGAGCTGTCCTTGCACACAAAGCTGCCTTAGAATGGAGTTGTAGAACACAGTGGCATGTACTGTTTAGGTTCCCATATGAAACCAAAAGTGAGTAATCATCGAAAAGGACGCAAATTGCCACAAAAAAAGCACATAGGCTTTGAACCCAAACTTAGGTCTTAAAACATCACCTCCTCACAGCTCCCGTAATCGCTCTCCACCATGCTGGACGCTTCGTAGCTGCTCGGGTTCCTTCCTGCTGGCCTCGTTTGAGGCTGGGCGGGGTTGGGCGGCGGCGGCGGGCTGGCCTGCTCTGCGTACGACGGCATAGCTACGCTCAGACGCATGCTGAGTCTCTTGTAGCCTCCCGAGACGTTGTCCAGGCTGCGGGCGTGCTGGGTGGGGTAGTAGCTGATGGCGGTGTACTCGTTGGGGCACTGGGAGCTGGGAAGAGGAAGCCCGTCGGGACCCAGGAAGTCGTCCAGATTCTGGTTGCTGTAGCAGGGCGGTAAGGGAGCGCGGCGGTCACATCGATCCAGTGGAAACGGGAAGCCGCCGAATCGAGAGTTCCGTCGCGAGTCCATGGTGGAGGTGGTGGAGTAGGTGTCCTCTACGATGTCAAACTGGGGGAACTCCTGGACTGCTGGGGGGCCGTAGTAGTTGGGGTCTGCTGGATAAACTGGTGAGAGAGCACAGACATGGAAAACATCAGAATCATTCATCTTGATACGATCTTTAGATCCACTAGTTGGTCACCAATTGCTATGACCCAACAGATTATTGGGTATTATAATGTAGTGCTGACCGATTAGCCAATTTACCATTTAGTCTATCTACAGATATTTGAGTAATTTATTAAGCAAAAATGTGAAACATTTGCCAGTTCCAGCTTCTCAAATGTGAGAATTAGCTGCTTATGTCACCGTAAAAGGAGTTTCTTTGCGTTACAGACTGCCGGTTGAACAAAACAAGCAAAGCGTCACTTTGGCTATGGGAAACGGCATAGGACATTTTTCAGTTTTTTGAACATTTTTATAGACTGAGCGATTCATTGCTAAATCTAACTATACAATAATTGTTAGTTGCAGTACTAAGATCATAATAAACAAATGCTAAATAGGGCAAAGGGATTCATCAGTAATTGGTATTTGCAGACAAGATAAAATGGAATTTTCTTTTGCATTAACACAAAAAATATCAAGCAGTAGTTTATTTAATAATTGTGACAGACATTTGTACTACTACTATTATCAGTGCTCTTTGGAGCACTTTTGTCTATTACCAGCCAACTTATTCACAGATACCATACTTTTGCAAAAGTTGTCTGTGTTAATTTGGCTGTGAAAACATTACTGTATGTCTGTGTGTCTGCAAGTCGACCCCCACCAGAGTGAGAAGTTTACCACTTAGCTTTAAACAGCTGCCACATGAGTGACATCAGGCCACAGACTGAACAAATTACTCTCATCAACACTTATTGTCAATGAAAGATAAATACTAAAAAACACTGCGGGGTGTGCATGACGGATATGAGCAAGTGTGGGGTTTTCAGAAAGCTTTGGATATTTGCATATTAAATACTTCACTGTGGATTTGCAGATGTGTCAGTTTCATTAGTGGAAGAGGAGGAGGGGAGATGTCTAAAAAAAGCTCATGGCCTAACGTCACCACATTTACTTTACTATTTTAGATAAATGACTGATCCAGACTTAAAAGTAGAATAATCCCCTCTGCTTGGATCAACAGAATTATAATACACTAATATTAAGACAATGCAAAGAAAACCTTGATGATAAGCTCCTGTGGATTTTTCTACATCCCTGTGTCTGCTCCTAACACTTCATCACTTACATATTTCCCCGAAAATAATCTCAAGCTAAATCCCCAACCTTGATAAAGGCTTACTTATCACGTGAATTTTATTGTACTAATAAGAATTTACACCCAGTGGAGTGCCTTGGTAGCCGAGTAGTTACAGCGCACGCCATATAACCATAACGACCCAAGGTCGATTCTGGGCTTGGGACCTTTGTTGCATGTCAATACCCCCCATCTCTTTTCCCTATTTCTACACTCTCCTCTGTCAAATAAAGGTTAAATGCCAAAGGAATTGTATTTTGTATAAAAAGTTACACCCTGTAGACTTATAAAATCACATTAAGGCAGATATAGTCAGTTCTGCATGGCCTGGGTAAAATATTCACTTGCACTTTAACTATTACAACATCTTAATAACTTGTACTGCATGTTTCAAGAACACGGCTATAATCTGTGTTGCATGGCTGCTTCCTGTCGCTCTACATGGCTTCTTGAGAAAGCATATTTTGTTGCTCTAGCTGTCTACATGGTGTCTGATTGACTTCTGTTATTTGAACCTGTACTAATGTCTTGCTGTTTCCTGGTCCTCTGGTCTCCAAACATCTAGTCTCGAATTGCCAGACCGCACTGCACAGCGCTGCAAAAAAAGGTCTGGCTAGTCTGCACAGCATTCCAGGATGGGAGGAAAAACGTGCTCTGGTTTATTGGCATTTCTTTAAACCAATCACAATTGTCTTGGGTGGCGCTGAGCGCCGGATGGAGCAACGGTGCCTCTGCAAAATAGTCTCTGGAAGGAACTTGTTTTGGTGGAACATGTGTACGTTCAAAAGTTGAATTACAACCCCCCCCAATAATCCAAACTGGGCCTTTTCTGAATTTTTTTTATCCTTTTCAATGTTTTTGCTACTTTTTATTTGAAGTCTTTGGCACTTCTTTCAAAGTTGTTTGTGCTTTTCAGGACTTATGTTGCCTTCTGACATTTTTGTCTCTTTTCTGAGTTTTTTTTTCGACAATTTTTTTGATGTTTTTTTTTTTTTTTTAAATACATGCGTACATGTCCCGGGACCTGCCTAGATAGTTGGAGATCTCAACCTCCCCAATGTTGAACCCAAAGTTACGCCCTTGGCTCTCTTTATGAAAGCTTTTATGTTCATTGAAGGAAACTCAAAGTGATGTGTTTTTGCATTATCTATCATGGCTAATAAGACCCCCCCTACACTGTTATTATTGATATTATTATAATAGTATAACAGTGATAACAATAACCTAATAATTAGAATGAACAAAAGATCCAAAGTGTCCTACAGTGTCGCAGCTTAGCTCACACTGTTTGACTGACAGGAAACAACCTGCAGCGATGAGCGCTTAGCAGACGAGACGGAAGGCAAAATCTGAAAATTTAAATGAGCTTTCTTGAGGATTACCACTTCAAATTCCTGCCCTTCATCCCCAAATTCTCAAAGTAACAAGGCAGAGGCATTATGCAGTTTGTTCAAACAAAACAACATAAAAAAGCCTCCTGCTGTCGCTTGAACTACTGAAAATACTAAGCAGACTCCTAACTGCTTGTGCTATGAGACAGAGAGAGAAACTGAGACAAAGTAGCAGAGAGAGAAAGGGAGAGAAAGAATCAGGGAAAGAATTTGAGACGAGAGAGAAAGACTGAAAAGACAGAGCGAGTGATGGAGAGTGTGAAAGAGAGATAAAGGTCAAAGGGAGAGACGGATAGATAAGGGGGAAAGCAAGAGAGACAAACAGAATAGATGAGAGGGAAAAGGAGGGAGACAAAGTGAAAGAGAAAGAGACACAAGTATTTGCACAATGATAATGTTTCAAGGCATAAGAGATGAAAAACTACTTTAAATCTCCCTCTGTAGAGCTAATAGACATCAAAGGGATTCGGCATTGCTTGATAATTATTTAATAAATAGTTAGGAAGAAAGAAATAGTTAGGCTGGAAAGAGCAGAAAGATCACTGACACAGGCTGAAAAATGGTTGATAAATTGGTTATTAAATGTATTACACCAAACTGAGTTCTCCTTCGAGCTAACTTTTTATCTGATGAAAAGATGATGTTGTTATCCTATAGTCCAAGTGGGGATATAGTGCCTCTGAAAAGGAATTCAAGGGCTCATGAAACGTGGATCAAATAATCTACTATGCAACTATCATTGCATATTTAAAGGCTTTTGGGCATTTTACCTGCGAAATGATGAATGTTTGCTGCCTCTGGGCCTCTCCCTATTATTAACCAGTGAAGCGGGGCATAAAAGAACATTTTAAAACATAATTTATATCAAAATTTCACAACAATACACATTAATGCCTGTATCAGGGTGATTCTCCTCGGTTTTGGTTGGCTGCTGAGCTGGAAAGTTTTAACAACGTAATTTAAATTCACTGGCATTTCTCTTTAACAAAGTACGCCTCTAGTCTTTTCCCTAAATTG
The DNA here is from genome assembly GCA_023566125.1 of Zingel zingel. NCBI lineage: Eukaryota > Metazoa > Chordata > Actinopteri > Perciformes > Percidae > Zingel > Zingel zingel. The sequence continues at coordinate 33,457,419 of CM042323.1, read as the reverse complement.
CTTTTTAAACAGCCTTAAAAACACATTAAAAATTACGATTTCTTGAAAATAATCTTCTCTAAACATGAAGGGTCGAGAGGGGCTGACGCAGGGCAGAGCAAAAATCTGATTTGAGAGCTGAAATTCAACTGCATCTGATTTTGAAGCTGTCATCCATCCTGCATGTTTAAACGGCAGTCTAGGGCGCCTAGGGTAGCTCACCTGGTAGAGCAGGCGCCCATATATAGAGGATTACTCCTCGGCGCAGCGGCCGCAGGTTCGACTCTAACCTGTGGCCCTTTGCTGCATGTTCCCCCCCCCCCTAAAGTGCCTCTTCTCTTACCTTTAAAAAAACTGCAGTCTCAGTGTGGCCCCTTCGGCATTTAGTTTGTATAAAAAAACCAATTCAGAAAATATATAGAAAAAGGAATACAATATTTGGTGCCAACATTTATCCTTCTGCACATACTTCTGCTAAACAATGACAGTAACATTGGTCGTGACAGATCACAAGCCATGTACAGTACATACTGTATTTTCTATTGCAGTCTTTTCAAACCAGTATTCATGTAGTTTAAGACAAAGCTTGAAAATGAATTATTTAGTCTCAAAAAGTACAATAATTACTAAAAATAAGTGCTTGCTAAAACTAAGGCATGATATAAAAGTGATGCTTTAAAAAAAAAAAAAAATCATAGATTTGCGCTCACACGTTCTCTTTTTGCTTTTCGCTTTCTCTCTCCAGCACAATGCCATTTTATCATCTTGGCATTTGACAGCTAAACATGGCTTCATGATGGCTGATAGTTGATGGGGTTCTGTGATTGGATGCTTCATCACCAATTCAATAACAGTGATGGTGATAAAAGGCAAAGGCCCCGTATTAAGTCAGTATTTATTTTTTTTACAGCCTGCAATGTTTTTATGTTGAGATACTATCTTTATTCCAGAATGTGTTAACCATTTAAAGCATCGCCGACACACAGAACATGTCAGGTGTAGTCAAGAGCCATACAAAATGAAACAAATCATTTTCAGGGTCGCAGGGCGAACAAAAAGCAAAGTGTAGAGCGCTCAGCCACAGTCCGGGATAACGACTACAGGAACGTGTCCTTTATTCTCCGTGATAAGGTCGAACAGATGAATGACCTGCCAGGCTAGCGTTGCCTGAGGAGCGATGGCATGGCAAACGCCTGATCTGCCTCTTTTCATCTGTCTCGAGAACATAGCAGCGCGGTACATTGTTCCGATAAATGAAAACAAATTGCTGCACACAAAAGGAGAGACAGAGTGTGGGAAAGGTAAGGAGAGACAGAGAGAGAGCATGAGAGAATAACAAAAGATGAGAAAGGAATTGAGTGCGTGTGATAGAAGGAAGGAGAAGGAGAGAAATAGACCGGAGAGAGATAGAGGGAGGGATACACGTAAGAAAGGTGGAAAAAAAGGAAAAAGAGGGTGCAATAGAAAAAGGTGAAAAAGATGAGGAGAATGACAGATAAGAAGATAAAAAAGGGGGAATGTGAAAAAGAACGAAAATTGCACAAACTTGTTGTAAATTTTACAATGAATGTCATCCACTCACAGGTGTGCGTTCAAGAGATTGGGTCATTAGTAAAATTGGCCCCAAATTGTCACATTAAGCTACCTTTTTGTGGTTTTGTTTCATGCAATAAAATGTAATTTCCCATTTATACACTGCTATTTAAATAAGAGGAACATGTGATGAAAATGTGTGCAGGTCAAGGTAGAGATTAAATATGAGTGACTGAATGTTTGACTAAAATTAAACGTTTTACAGCGGTTTTGTGAAATGTCAGTTAAAGGCACATTTACAAACGTTACTTTGAATGATTCCCTTTGACTGATCAATTGTATCATTCTTTGGCTTTGCAATGGATGCATGAATTTCAATTGGCAAGCACATTTCACTTGGAAACAAATGTGTTCGTGAGAGGGGTTCTTGCATGAGGCCCAGTGAGAGGGGTTAAGAAAAGGGGTAAGAGAAGGGGTAAGAGAAAAGGACTGCAAAATAAAAGATATCCCCCCATTTTAGCAAAAAAATACAAAGGACAAAATAGAGGGAGAGAAAACAGAAACGGGAGATATTTAGAGAGGGACATGGGAGAAGAGAGCGGTCAATAAGGGATGGAAATAAAGAATATAGAACGAGAAGAAGGTCATATAGGAATAAAGAGGAGAGAGAGATGGAGGCAGAGAGGATCGCAGAAAGATAAAGTGAGAAATAAAACATGCTGAGAGATGAAATCACTTTATTCCCTGATGTTGTTATCGCTTCCCATCGGCCTCATCATATGAGTGTTTCATCTTCCAGAGTTTTATTAGCGTCGCTTGTTGACAGACGACTCTACAAGCAGTCCGCTGTTACTCCCAACGCACCACCCTAATGACAATTAAATATTTGTTTACAATGACTGAGGTTGTTTTTTTTTTTGCAATGAGTGTTGCATTTAGATGTTTTTCTTTTTAACGATAGGTTGAAATTAAGTGTCCTTAAAGGTGGTAGGATTGCGAAGACCCAGGACTTAGCCAAAACATTTGAACATTGACAACTTCTCAGTTCCTCCCCCCTTTCTGCTGAAGCCCAAAACGGTCCCCCCCCCCCCCCCCCCCCCGCCACAAGGGAGAATGAATGCGTGTGCATGAGCAGTGATTGACACAGTTAGGTCCCCCCGCCCCCGGCCCTGATTGGTGCATCTGAACAGTGAGCTGTGGATTTTGCAAATGGCACTACAGGCTGTATGTGGTTCCCGTAGACAGTAAAATGAATGGACAAAGTGACGCCGTAGACTTCCACGGAGACCAATGAAGTCTATTAGAAGCACTTTCCCAGCGATGGCTGAGTGTTAATGCACAGCTGCTGAGCAGCCTCCAACTGAGCTTGACGACGTAGATGTGATGTGAGCAAGTCTGAAAGTTGGAAGTCTTCTGGTAGCTGCGCCAAGATAAATCTCAATTATTCCGAATATTGCAGAGACGGAGAGCGTAGGTATATGTTAGGAAATAACATAGGCACAGGCTAATTATTGCTAACTAAAATGCTAGTTAACATTAGTAATTAAACTTAAACAGCTAATGTAAGTCCAAACTGCCTGCGAGCTTCTCCTGACTATAGAGTAATTCCTCTACTATGCGACAGAAAGTTGCGTGGATATGACACAATCGTTAGCCTATTTTTATAAAAACGTCTGCTACGGAGCCATAACGTGAGATACAAGGTAATGGAGCCTTTTATACTGTGTTGTGTTTCTTTAGAAATAAACAATGGACAAATAGAGTCTTTTAAACGCTATCATAACGTTATTCGCTGTCAAAGTGAGGCCAAAATGAATGGCAGTCAATGGAATGCTAACGGCGGGTGATGGCTTGTTAGCATCAACATGTCTCCATAGGAGGTACACTTTGCAGATGCTTGCTTACCCCCTTGGTGATTTATATAATATCAACCTGTCAGTGCTCTCTGATGGACACAAGTGTACACTAATCAATATCACAATGTTCATCATACTAAAATCATAAATACACACACAGACACACACCTTCATAATCCCAGTGGTTCTTCCTGATGGAGTCGTTGTCGGAGCTGGACGGTGGCCTGGGAGGGAGGTTTGGGGCAACACTGCACACAACCGGCCCCTGCGTCTTTGGATAGCAAACCTCGCCTCCTGACGAAATGATCTGGCTGCGTGGGCGAAGAGACCGGAACGGCGTCTGGTCGAGGTCGTTGGTGGGACCGACCAGTGAGCTCATCTCTATGGGGCTCACTTCCTGGTTGTTGGCTTTGAGGCTCTTGGCCAGACTGGGCTGGAAGTAGCTGAGGGTGTGAAAAAATATGTTTTAGTTAAATATTAATCTTAGGGGATAATGCCTGGAATGAATGTAAAGGTACTTTATTTTCACATACACATGCTTATAGCGAACTTCATTCAATGCATTTAACCCATCCCTTAAAGGTGCTGTAGGTAGGATTGTGAAGATCCAGGACTTGTGTGAACATCGACAACTTCTCAGACACTCCCCCCTTTCCGCTAAAACCCAAAACGGTCTCCTAAGCCCCTCCTCCCACAAGGGAGAATGAATGCGTGTGCATGAGCAGTGATTGACACACAGTTAGACACCCCCTCCCAGTAGGGAGCAGTAGGCAGCCATTCACAGCGCCCGGGGACCAACTCCAGATCTGAGCCAGTGCCTTGATCAAGGGCACTGACTGGTGAAGCTAGTACATGTTTGTTTTTTTTTGATGGTGGGGGAAACTGGAGCACCCGGAGGAAACCCATGCAAATATGGGGAGAACATACAAACTCCACACAGAAAGGCCCGGAACGACCTGGATTCGAACCCAGAACCTTTAAAAGACTTTTCTCAGATCTAATGATTGTAGTTGATCCCAGTGGACTTCTTTAGCAAGTTTTATCTTTATTAAGCTTTTTAAGAGTTATTTATATAATATGTCCTCTAGCTTTGCCAACGTTTTAGACACAGATACTGTATATTAATCAAGTAGTAAGGTAATAAGGTAATAAAAATGGAAAGACATAACATTTCTTGATGGAGGGACCCTAAACCCTCAGCCAAATACATGCACCTACAGTAAGTCTTCTACAAACCTAGGGACAACACTGAATCTTTGTGGAGTTATTACAGATACGCGGATTCCTGCCTTCTTTAGTAACTAGGCTTCTGTTTATCAATGTTTGATTTGGAAGAAGGCTTGTTGTGTTGGACAGATATGGATAATAATGCTGCTCGGTGGTGCTGAAAACACAGTTTGTTAACACTAATACAGTTTGTCAGGACTATGTGCTGGTTCTGCTGGTTTTATACATCCTTTGCCCTCTAGTGGTTAACAATCGATTCATCCAGCTTTAACTACATGTTTGGGATGTTGGAGGAGAATGGGGAAAAAAATAAAGTTTCAAAAATTGGGGAGCAGATCCATTTTTAGCCTGCGGTGTTGCAAGTAAAGCATCTTTCCAAGAGAAAGTGTTTCTTCTGACGTCCCTGTACAACTTCACAGTTCATTTAAGAAATTTGGTTTTCTGATGAAATCAAATTCTCCAGTTTGTTTTTCTTGCTGGTCGGCTACTTCCTTCTTTGATTTCCATTGGATGTACAAAGGCTTTATAACAATACACAGCGCATACAGTCAAGAAAGAGAGTTTTTGTTATTTGAGCTGCTGGAAAAGAGTTGTTTCAACACTTTGTGGGAGTGACACCTACTAACGAGCATTTAAACAGTCTAGTGTAGTTTTTGTCTTAACATATAACCTGGACTAATTAAATATGTTGAGGAGTTTTGAACTTCATTTTAGATAGAAATATGTACTCTTACCCATTGGAGTCCTGGACACAGATGGGCTTTTTATTCTTCTGCTGTACGTAACGTTTCCTGATGCAAACAAAGATGCCAACCAAGAAGAGCAATCCAAGCACGCTCACAGTGATCTCCATGATTTCCATGTAGCCAATCATTGGAGATACCTGATAGGACGGACAGGACAATTGATAGAATGAGTATAATTTAAGGCACATATGGCTGTTAAGTGTAATTTCCCTCAACAGTTCTACGTAACTTTCAACAGTAACTAAGAATTGTGTGATACTTTCACTGAAAAAATACCCAGTAAATAAAGTCATTATTTGTTGTCTTGACTGACCTGAGGCAGCGGGTCGCAGTGGATGGAGCCATCAGTGACTTTGCAACCAAAGCTTTCAGGACACGGATTGGGCAAGCACTGATTGTCACACCTGTAGGAGTGAAGGTGAATTTAGGAGATTTGGAGATGACAAGAATGATCATAATTATATGCTGTAGTTTTGTAGTGTGCATGTTATTTGACAGATCCTGGTTCACTGCATACACCTCAATGTTCATCAGTTCTTTGTCCTCATCCTAAAATGCTGACATTTTGGATGTAGGGTCATATAGCATAGCTTTAGAATGTACTTCTAGGGAAATTTCGTTCACGATCAAGAGTGCTAGAGTGAAGAGCAGCACAAAGGCTTCCACCTTCGCCCGAGAATCAAGGTTACATTTTACTGATGATGCTGAGAGCTTCACCGCGGGCCTCCATCTTCCAGGCCCAGGCATGGAAAACGACCCTGGCGTTCAACTGGCAGAGCTCTGATTGCTAAGTGCCGCTGCTGCGATACTGACAAAACCTATCATGTTGTTTAACATAAAACTGCCTGGTGTTTAGCATTACACACTCATTCCCCAGGTGTTGAATTCCCTTGCTGCCGAGCAATGAAAGTATATTCCAGCAGTTACAGAGCGAAATACTGCATCCGCTATTCTTTTTCTTGGACAGAGAGTCTTTTTTTTTTTTGATGAACTGAGTTATGAAGTGCTGTAATTTTCTTTGTATTGGACACCGTTTTGCTGGATGATGGATGTTGGTTTGTGTGGATGGAATTCAATCAACATACACAGACATTGTAAGTACATTTCCCTCTTAGTCGTTGCTGTCCTCTGCACAGACTGATTTCAATGTCAAGATAATTACCAGACCATGTCAAAAACCTGCTGAGCATGGTAAAACATCTAACTGTGTCACACGGCGAACTCCCACTTCCTGCAATTAGGATTCACCGCCAGTCATTTTTAATTCAAACCCCCACCTGGAACATGGATTGCTGTCAATACCTGCGAGGAGCGATGCAATCACACGGGCAGCCTTATTGAAAGGAGGAATATGCAAATGATGAACGTGAGCATTCTCTTTGTCAGCCGTTTGGTGTGAGGGGAATATACAATTAGCTGTTTGTAGGGTGATGAATAACCATATACATGTATCCAACCACATGTATATAATAATGTTTGTATTTAGTTGGCCCTGTTGGAATCATGATAATACCTCTGTGTAGCTAATTATGAATTTGTGTGTGTGTGTGTGTAATCTATTTGACCACAATACATACTTCTTCACTGATTAATCTTTTGCTTTGATTACTTGATTAATCATTTAGTCTAGGAAATGTCAACGGGAATGGAAACTTTAGTTTTTTTTAGAAAATGGCTCAAACTGAGCAAAATGATTATCAAGATAGTTGGTAATTAATGTAATAGTTGACAACTAATCAATTCATCTTTGCAGCTGTAGCTGAGTGCTGATATGTGGGATATATTAGGGATAATGGGCGAGGCTGAGGTAGTTTGAGTATTGAACGTCTTTATATATCTCGGGGATTTTCATTATACATATATAGAAGATTTACAAGTCAGGAGTTGCCTAGTTATTTGAATGTTCTGTAAAAGCTTCTGAAACTGCTTTTTAATGAATATTGGACACTAAAAATTTACTCCAGTAAAAGCACAATAATCAAATATTTATTGTCATATATATTAACTCATGAAGGAAAGTTAACGCAACACACGTCCAACTACTGCATGTAAGTAAAGAATATGTTAAAAATGCATTACTGATTAAAAAAGTATAAATAAAAATGTGTGTGTGTGTGTGTGTGTGTGTGTGTGTACCCTGCTTCGGGGTTGTCCAGCGAGCAGTTGCACATGTAACCCTGAGCCTTGGGCACACACACCCTGCCGTGTAGACATGGTTGAGAGGCGCACGGGTTATCGGCCAGCTCACAGCGGGCGCCTTGTAAGAGTCCTGCACATCTGCAGCGTGGCTCTGCAGAGTAAACACAACACACCCAGACATCTGAGACAAGAGCCACTGATCCTCACGTTTACCCCACAGCCAGGAAATAATCACAGCAAAAGGTCAAAGAGATCTAGCAAGAGAACACCAGAGTGTCTTTGATATTTCAAGGTAAAACGTGTTGTTGCTTTATTTATTTCTGTGCATAAGTGGTCAAAAAACAGAGATTGCCCTATAGTTTTCAAACTGGGCGAGGGTTGAGAGAGAGTTTTTTAAGTAGGGGTGGAACTACATGGGCATGGGCCAGTTCAAAAATTACGATTCCAGTAGAATCGTTTCTTTATTGGAATCGTTTGGAATCCTTTAGAGGATTTGGTTTCAAATCATCGCTTCCCAATTTAACATGCACAAGTTTTGGTTTCCGAAGCGGCCAGGCGCTTGTTGTGTTGCAGCCATGGAGCTCAGTAAGCAGCGCTCTAGTGTGGCTTTATTGTACATTGAAAAAGCGGTAAAACTGCAAACCGTCATTGAATCAAAATAAAACGTATTCGTGAAAATAGGCATGTGACCCGTTTCAACTCCACCCCTCAAAGAATCGGAATCGAGAATCGATAAGAACCGGAATCGAAAGGAAGAATCGGAATTGGAATCAGAATTGTTCAAATCCAAACGATTCCCATCCCTACATATCGCAATACCGTAAAACCGTGATTTTTTTGCAGAAGGTTATCATATTGTCAGAATCTTATACCGGCCCATGTCTAGGTTGAACACGAACTTTTTTGAATTATTCAGAAACGGATCCAGATTAGAGAGAAAGGTTGATAATAGAGAGGAGGATGGAAGGTCAGATTTGAGATTTAAAAGGTTCTGCAGGGAGAGAAATCAGTCAGCGGGAACACAGGATAAGTGGTCAAAGACAGACAACTTCCAGCAGCAACAAACAAATCTGTTATTAGAAATGGTTTCACTGGTCTATGATATCAACAGTAAACATCACATTTTGTCAGTCGCCCAGAATCAAGAAGTAAGAGCCTTTTCTAGATCTGCCATTTTTTGACATTATGTTTGTGTCTCAATAAACCGATGCCTAACACCAACAACTTACTATCTTCATCTTCCCTCTTACCTTCTTTTACTTCAAATCCATTTTTACTATCTCAGAAGGCAAAGTTGATGCCTCAATAAAACAGTTGGGGAACAACTTTATATTCTGCAGTAAAAATTGAAGAAACATTCACAGCCTCTCTTTTTACCACTTGTCTGATTATCTTTCCTTGACCTGAAAGGATCTTTTGGGAAATAATATTTATTTGTTGTACGGCATTGCACCCCAGATTTTTTTCCTGAAGCGTAACTGAAATTACATTTTAACTGATGATGAATAAAGTCCAGATAAAAAGTAATACCTGGCTCTAAGCTTGTGTTCTGTGTCCACAGGGCAACAGCGAACATTTTCTTTTGATACTGAAGGAGACTAAGCAGTTCATTGACCGTTAAACCCAAAATATGAACAGGCGTTTTTGATAACAGCTTTACGGTTCGTTTGTTTACTGTTCATCCAAAGCACAGAGATCTACGGTATATCTCTATATCTGCAGCTTTATGTTTGATTTCATTGGCCACTGTCTTAGAAAAAGAAAAACATACTGCCTGCATTCGTGCTACAGTATCGCAGAGACTCATGAGAATAATCATTTTATCACAGCTGCTATTTGTAGTTAATAATAAGTCAAGCCACCAGACAGTGTCTTTTGTAAAACACAATTGCAAAAAAAGACGTAGGAAGCCTCTGAGACACCAATTTTTTTTATCTTTTGTGTCTTGACAAGAACTGATGCATTTGGCCGATTAGAGATAACCAACAATGGCAATATTCAGGCAGTCACATAAAGGGCTGAGAGCCTGATAAGGATTTCAGGTCAAACTAATCTTTCATGGCTTGTGCCTGACTGAGAGGGTGAACTGCAGCTTGAAGAACTTTTGAGAAACCTAAACACTTTTAACTGAATAAGATCAACTTCTTCCTTGTGAAATAATAAGAATCTGACATCACAAACTTGCAGAGGATTAGCTGAGAATTTTGGGCCCAAATCCCCTTTTTTAAGGATTACGCTGGTGTTATCCTATATTTATCTTATAGTCAAGAAATCCTATAACACGGCACAAAGGTTGTTTTTACAAAGAAGGGAAATTGTGTATTTTTTGGTATGGTTTTTAGCCGCGGATTAATCCACACCTGGAGGTCTCATGTTTCCCACTTAACATAGCCTGGACCTTCAAGGATTAAAATTGATCTATTTTTAGTCTGTCAATCACTAAACTGTTGTGCAGACACAGCTGAAAAATGTACAGTTGTTTGTCTTTTTAAGAGTTCTCTTAAAAAGTATTTGTCTTCCTGCACAAATTATTGCAATTTTGTTCTGCTTTATCATCTTTTTTGATTGATCTATAATTTATTCTGTTGTAGTTTTACAACTTAATGTAATCTCTGAAAAAGGAAATTTCACATGAGAGATTTCTCTACTTGTGTTTTTGTTTGACCTTTTCTTACTGGTTTGAAGTGGGCCAGATTCAGCTGGAAAAAGATGACGTCACATAGCACCAATCAGAATTTAACAATATTTGAATGAAATATTGATGACAGTTGTGGGGTTGTTTACTCATGTTGCTGGGCCACTGCCAATCACATTTCATCAAACCTCAACCACACAGTCAGATGAAGCAGATAAAAGTTGTTTTTAAAGATAATTTTTGGGGGCTTTTCCCTTTATTCGATAGCGACAGTGGATAGACAGGAATGGGGAGAGAGAAAGGGAGGGGGGTGACATGCAGCAGAGGGCTGCAAGTGGGATTCGAACCCGGGCCGATGCAAAGGACTACATGGGGCGCACACTCTACTGGGTGAGCTAGAGGCCGCCCTAGTTTTACGTAACTTTAACATTATCTTACTTTTTTCGTCATAAATATTTAATGTTTCAGAGAAAATATTTGGTAACACTTTACTTGAAGGTATCGACATAATCGTGACATGACACTGTCATAACTATGACATGACACTGTCATGAACATGTCATACACGTTATAAACAAGTCATAAACGTTTATGACTTCTGTCATTAAGTGTCATTCGGTTTTTGTCCTGACAAGTTGACATTGTTTGGGTTGTCTTGATTATGACAACTTGACATTAATCAAAGTGACATTACCAGAAGTTGTCTTGGTCATGACAAGTTGACATTATATTAGTTTGGGATGTCTTTGTAATGACAACTTGACAGTAACCAGGATGACATTACCAGAGGATGTCTTTGTAATGACAACTTGACATAAGGTCATCCTGTTTAATAATAAATAATAAACTGAATGACACTTAATGACAGAAGTCATAAATGTTTATGACTTGTTTATAACGTTTATGACACGTTCATGACAGTGTCATGTCACGATTATGTCGATACCTTCAAGTAAAGTGTTACCAAATATTTTCTCAGAGGCTTTCAGTTTGAGTTAAATGACACCTTTAGGGCACTCACCTCCACTGGGGTCCTCCTCGCAGATCCCTTCGTTCTGACAGGGGTTGTTGTCGCAGGCTCCTGCCCTGCTGCAGCACTGGTACACCCCAAACACCTTCCTGCTCCCCGGCCTGGCCCACTCCGCCGTGTCGCCCACTCTGATTGGTTCCCCATTGAGCTCCAGGCCCTCTAGGCAGCCAATGAAATCATGCGGATGCTGGTGGAGCCCCGGAGCAGAGTCTTGAGTGACGGAAGCAAAGAGCAAAGCACCATGGGAGAGCAACATCCGACACGGCTCGGTCAGGGTGACGGCGGCTGTGTGCTGCTGGTCCAGGATCAGTCTCAGGGTGCTGGGGTTGACTTCCAGCAGGACGCTGTGCCACCTGCCGTCTGACACCGGATCTGATCGGATCAGTAACGGAGCGGGGGAGCCGTTTCCACAGCTGTACCTGAACTGCAGCATTCCATCAGTCAGCTGAGGAAGGAAAATTAAGGTCATTTAGAAACACTCAAAATCTCTCAGTGGTCAGTGTCGGTGCATGCATTGGCAAAATGCCTTTCCCCTATCTTCAAAACAGTCAAAGCATACGAACGAAGTTCCCACTGTGGGTCAAAACTATGTGTTGTGACACCGAGGTAATAGTCTATATCGACGATGTTTCAATTGCGGAATTGTTCAGAAATTCCGCTGGATGTCCCTTATTTCGGCCGGATGTCCGTTACCTTCCGCTTCTTTATGTTGCTATTCTAACCTCCGGTGGATTTGTGAGGACTATGGTTAACTGCTCCTCAGATCTCTGCAGGGTAAATCCAGACAGCTAGCTAGACTATCTGTCCAATCTGAGTTTTCTGTTGCACGACTAAAACAACTTTTGAACGTACACATGTTCCACCAAAACAAGTTCCTTCCCAAGACTATTTTGCAGAGGCACCGTTGCCCGTTGGCACTTAGCGCCGCCCAAGACGATTGTGATTGGTTTAAAGAAATGCCAATAAACCAGAGCACGTTTTTCTCCCATCCCAGAATGCTGTGCAGACTAGCCAGACCTTTTTTTGCAGCGCTGTGCAGTGCGGTCTGGCAATTCGAGACTAGATGTTTGGAGACCAGAGGACCAGGAAACAGCAAGACATTAGTACAGGTTCAAATAACAGAAGTCAATCAGACACCATGTAGACAGCTAGAGCAACAAAATATGCTTTCTCAAGAAGCCATGCAGAGCGACAGGAAGCAGCCATGCAACACAGATTATAGCCGTGTTCTTGAAACATGCAGTACAAGTTATTAAGATGTTGTAATAGTTAAAGTGCAAGTGAATATTTTACCCAGGCCATGCAGAACTGACTATATCTGCCTTAATGTGATTTTATAAGTCTACAGGGTGTAACTTTTTATACAAAATACAATTCCTTTGGCATTTAACCTTTATTTGACAGAGGAGAGTGTAGAAATACGGAAAAGAGATGGGGGGTATTGACATGCAACAAAGGTCCCAAGCCCAGAATCGACTAGCCAGACCCTCCTCCGCAGCGCTGTGGAGGAAGGTCTGGCAATGCGAGACTACCGACATAACTGTGATTACTGAGAGAAGGCCAGTCCAGTAGTCACCGGTGAGTGCAACAGTGCCATGGATGTATTACATTGAGAGGTGCTGCATCGCTTCCTGTTTTCCCAAACTACAGAGCGGCCCGAGGCCCAAATTATAGAACGTGTTGGCGTTAATTGCGCGTCAAAAAATGTGTGCTGTTAAAAGGAATGTGTGCCAACTAGGTATTATCACATTCATTTTGACAGCCCTAATAGGAACCAACACTTTTAATTAACTAGAAGAAACAAGAAGTCTCCACTAGAGTTAGTGTCAAGTAAGATAAGATCGACTGACCTATTGTCAGCTGTGTAGAGGCTCAAGATTAATCACTTCTCACCTTTTGTGAACTTTTTTGTCTATTCTTTTAGACTTCTTTCTTTTGTTGTTTTTAGCACAAAGCACTTACAGTATTGTCCAGTGGGTACTGTGAGGACAATAACTTTATTTATCTTCTATGGTTTTGCATAGTGGAAAACCATAACTGTCACTTTAATTTAAATATAATTAGTATTCTATCCATCTTAACAAACATTCTAAAGTCATTCTAAATCATGAAATAAAAATCTACTACTGAATATCTATCCACTGATGTTTTTATGTATATGTATATTCCCATTGACACCACTGTTTATAAGCTTCAAGTAATAAATATTCTGTATGGACGCCTTCAGGGTGGTTCTAATGCAGTTGAGTTAAATGGAGCTGACACCTTTCGAAGTTTGCATAAGGGTCTGGTAAACATACCGTTACTTGTCATCCTCGGTTCAGTTGGCATTTGATATGCATCCTTGGCTTTATTTAAAGGCCCATTGTGTAACGTGTTTAGTTGTTCATTATCAAAATCTGTGTTGCCCGTTCACAAACTTGGGTACTGGGGTAGACGCTCCATATTCATGCTCCATCTTGAAATAAGTAAGCCGGTAAGGGACATACAGGACATACTGCTCCGCCTTTCGCGTTTTCGCTGTCACATGATAAACTCACAGGTGCTGCTAATGCTGCTAACGGGTATCGTCGCTTCCTGGCCCCCGCAAGTTTAAAGAAGGAAACATGGAGGACCACACGTAATCAAAATCCAAATTTCAGGAACAGGAGTCTTGTTCTTCGCCCAGAAAAAGAAAAAATGATACTGAAAAGAGCAAGAGACCGGCTTTTTGAAGCGTGAAGGCGACCGTAGCTGTAATACGTACTTTGAACTGCGTGGCGCGAGAGATTTGATTGCGATATATGATCTCAACGCTAGATGGGAGAAATTCCTACACACTGGACCTTTAATGGTTATGTGTCATGTCCTGGTGGTTGTTATATTGATTTCTTTGTTAAATTTGAGCAATTATTTTGTGTGTAATTATTCCCCCACTGATTCTGTGGTTTGCAGTTCAGAAGACATCTAAACGTCTTGGTTAACAGTAGATCGGTTCGAAAGTGAAAGGTTAATCATTGTTGAAACAGTTTTTATGACTTCATGAAGTCTTTCTTTGTGTTGAAATCAAGTTGTTTATGATGAAACGTTAAGATGTTACTAGAGGTGCAACGATGAATCGATTAGTTGTCAACTATTAAATGAATCGCCAACTATTTTGATAATCGATTAATCGTTTGAGTCATTTTTTTATTAAAAAAATAAAATTTCTCTGATTCCAGCTTGTTAAATGTGAATATCTTCTAGTTTCTTCTCTCCTCTCTGACAGTAATCTGAATATCTTTGAGTTTTGGACAAAACAAGACATTTGAGGACGTCATCTTAGGCTTTGGGAAACACTGATCCACATTTTTCACCATGTTTTGACATTTTTTTTTTAGATCAAACAACTAATCGATTAATTGAGAAAATAATCAACAGATTAATCGACTATGAAAATAATCGTTAGTTGCGGCCCTAGATGTTACCATGTTTTAAACTGCAAAACCAACCAACTCTGTGCTTCTATGTTTAGTTTGGACTGGTTTAAAACATAAATCTCTGTTGCAAGCCTGGTGACGGTATGGAGAGATAACACAATTTGATATGTACTGCGTTTCAATTTGTATGTACCAAAGTAATACATACACATGTCTTTAATTAGAAGTTAGGCAATAGATTCAAAATGTAAACGTTATGTGCACACCAAACATACTCCAAACCAGCAACAACGGTCACAATTCTTCAGGCATAAAGAAGATAAACATGTGTTTGTGTTACAAATAAAATCAGCTTTTGCTGTCAGCTCCCCATGTTGAACACCATGTAGGACACGCACATTTCATCAACATTTCATCAACATCAGCGGGAGGCGCTTAATGTTTCTGCACGCTCAGCGATACCTCAAAACTAACTAGCCAGCAGCTTTTTTATCTATTCATGTTTTCTTGATATAACAGAAGACTCATCGTATCTTATCCTATTAAATGTACAGATGGAGTGTGTATTTTGCAAATTGCTATGCATTAACTCCCACCAGACCCTGAAGGCTGTGATGCATTATTGATCTGCTTTGCTATAATTGATGTAGGATGAAGAGCTTTTCTCTCTTTGCTGTGCAAATGTATCTTCTTTCTTGGAGTTACTATTTTTCCGCCTTCTACAAAACACATTTGTAAAGCATGGCCATTGCTCGGCCCTAGTGCTCTATGCAGGCTGTCCTCTGGGCCACGCTGGTTTGCTTTCTATCACTGCCATAGGTCTCTGTAAAATTCCCTTTAGCTGGGATGATTTATTTTGGCGGACTAGCAAAATACTTTACATAGATCAATGACAGCGCAAGGGGAGGGGGATGAGGGCTGTTTTGGCTTATCATGGGAAAATGATGAAGCGCTGGAAGAGGAATAAATGGAAGCTCGAGACATCCGGGGCGCCTGCCACTTATCTTTTAATCTATTTTACATGACTTGGTGTGGCTTCTCGTGTGATTTATGGTGGATATCGGGCGAGAGGTAGAACACATGATAATTTTATAGTATCAGCACAGCAGATAATGCGCAGACACAGTGTCAACTAGAATGCCACAGGGACTGATGCTCTACAGCATGGCTTCATAAATCACCCGCCCTGAGCACATACGTTGCAAGCTTCCTACACGGAGCTTTTGATACTGCTGGGAACATTTATAAGCAAAAAGGGCTGCTACACTCATGTTCTGCTTGCATGTGTACACACTCACGCAGGCATTACATCGGGGGCATGCAGCAGGCAGTGCTTCACCTCTACAGTCATAAAAGCTTCACTGCTTGTTTGTTGTACTACATGATCAAATCTGGTAACATGGGAGTAGCTCCCACAAACCTAGGGAAAACCCTGGCTATGTATACTGTATCCTTGGGCAAGACACTGAGCTCCATCCTCCTCGTAGCTAAGATAAAAGCCTGAACTAAAAGTCAATCAGCTTGTGTTACTGCAGCGAGCACAATGAGGATTGAGTGTTGATCCACTGATTCCACACCAGTATGGATCTCCATCTTAGTTCACCGCCCGGTCTTCAAACTGCTCGCTGTCAGGTCTGAGCCGTCCCTCCTGATCAAGGATGGTAATTATTACCTTCCAATGACAAGTCGCCTTGACTTCTTCTGCTCGGCTCGCCACAGCGGCTTTCCATTCAACCGCTACAATTTCAATTTCAAAGACTTAGAGCAACATATATGCAGACATAAAAGACAAGTAGGTCTGATCCCTAATGTGTGTTTTTAATAAAAACAATTTTTATTAAAAGACGTGGTTCTTGACGGAGCACACTGAGATTTGGTGGTTTATAAGAAGTCACTGAGATTCATTCATTCTGAAGTCATCACAAACTGCAGGTGAGGGACTTCTCAGATGACCACGTTAAGAAAATCATTTTGAAGCCATTTCTGCTCATGAAGAATCAGGCAGAGACACAATCTTACATGCGTGAGTCGAGAACCAAAACCCAGGAGGTTGACTCTCGGGAATGACTGAATGCTGCTTTTGAATTATCCGAGAATCAAAATGATTGACTATTCCACCCGAGTGCACACAGATGTCACACAGATGACAAGAGCCCACAATGGGAAGCATCCTGCTTTATTTCAAGTACTTAACACGCCTTTCTTTTTGGTTATCTATTACAATTCATCATTCTCTTTCAACGTGCCATTTTCATATATTGTACAGTATTAGTAGTGCTTCGCCAAGATGAATCTTCCTTTCCTTTGATGAGACGAGGGAAATAAATCTTGAAGACGACAAATTTTTCATTAGGGCTCCAGCGGGAGTTTAACTGGTTCCTTCTACGTGCATTTTGATGGAAAAGGTGACAGAAAACGTGCCGCGTTCAGAGCAAGCAGTCGTCACAACTCAAGTTAAAAAGGGCACTGACAACGCAGAAAAAGCAGGAAACCAGAAGCGTAATTGCCGGCTTCATAATTCGATGTGGGTCCTTAAATATGTGCGGGGTGGGAGTTACCAAGGCCTCTGATATTCAATCAGGCATTTAGCACACCAACAATCTTGCAGAAATAAAGAAAAGGCATACGTAATATGCTCTAACATGATCATCTCCTGGATTTGGCAAGAGAGAAGCAGCAGATTGCACAGATACTTTATAGAAAAATTAAATAAAATCACCATCTCGATACCAAACTCTCTCTGTCTCATGATGGCTTTTCAGCAGAGAGGATATAAAAAAGACCTGTGACTGGTATTTCACAGTGAAGAAGGGCATGTGGTGTAAAATGTCAATGTTGCCACTATAGAACAACTTGAAATCAAGTTGATTTTATTTGCCAAGTTTCAGGGTGTCAACAGGTGCCATGTGATGCTGACAGTGTTGACCCAGAAACACGGCAGAGTGTCCTGCTATTCTGGGATCTGTGTTTGCAGTAAACACACAAAAGGACGAACAGAGATTAGACAGAAATGCAAGACGAACGGCTCACCAGATACCAAATATTTAAAGGAAAACAATCTGACACTGCTGATAACATGACTGCTGGCACAAAGTAACAAACAAATACTGACATTTAAGATGCTATCAGTCTGCACAGTGAAGTAGAACAGCCAGTATTTTTTTGTTGTTATTCTGAGCTGGAAACATTTTGGATTTTAAAGATTAGCTTGACGGCAGCGGCGGCGATTCCCATTGACAAGTCCCATAGATGAAATCAGCAGCTCTCAGATTTGATCATTCCGATAGGAAATGACAAGAAAAGAGAAAGGAAAAAGAAGACAGAGAGGAGAACTCCATTAGGGTTGGGCGATGTCCCCTAAATTGGCAGTTGGCGATGTTTACATTCATAAATCCTACGTAACATCGTCCCGTACCCACAGGACATCGGACTTACTTATTGACGCACGCACACAGTAGTGTCCACAAACTTGTGAGGGGAGAAAGGAAAGTGTGATAGCGTTCCACGTTAACGCCTTTTCTCTCTCGCTCAAGACTGCTGTGTCCAAGCCGGGACATGTATGACCTTACCACATGCTGATACGTTACAGTCTATGTACGTTACTAGTCCAGGTAGAGCAAGCTGCTACTGACAGGGAGAGAGAGAGCCTGTAAGGGGAAAAAAGTAGCTTCCACTTAAGGGGCCCTATCTTGCACCCTGCACAGCACAGTGCAAAGCCCAAAGCAAGTATCTTTGCTAGTTTAAGACCGACGCAGTTGTCAATTTCCCATCCAGCGCCCACGACTAGGATTAGTGTGTCTGACAGGGTAGGGGGCGTGGCATCACGATGGTGGTTCTCCATCGTGATGTCGGTCAGCCATCGTCCATCGGCGATATCGTCCATCGGCACAACCCTAAGCTCCATGTCTCTTGTGAACAGAACAAACACTGACACACATGTCTTTTCTGTACTGGTTTTTGAACCAGTTTCAAATGAATTGATGCTGCAGTGGTGCTAGGAGCCAAAATATACTAATGGAGATAAACCGCCAGTAACAGAAAATCATAATGAGTTGACACTGTGAGCTAAAATGGATAAATTCTGTTTTCACTGCTAACTTTTTATCATTCAGCACTAAATGGAAGCACTCATATAAAGTAGGTATAAAGTACCTCAAAAAAGTACTAAAGTAAATGTTTGTTACAGTTTACCACTGGATTGGCTTCACTAGCTACGTGTCGTATAAATAATGTGTATTATGAACATGCTACAACAGAACAGCTGTAGGATGACAGAACTGTATAAAACATGCCGTAGCAGAATTAACTTTTGGCCCCAACAAATAGACTGCATCTGCTTATAAAAATCAGTGCTTTAGGAAATCATACAGAGTACATCTGCCACAAATGGTTCACGAATAAATAAGTTTTCTGTCTGCACTCAGACATAAATACCTGTAAAGTTCCCCAGTCCTTGGTGCTGTTGGTGGACACAATGAGGCCTCTCTCCTGGAATGTCTTAAATCGCAGTGACAGTTTGAAGTCCTGGTTGTCCTCATCCATCCCATGGAGATACTTCAGGTAGGATTTACCGTCAAACCTGACTGCAGACTCTGAAACATAAATACAAACCGATAGTGAGCAACCACAGCAGCCTGCTGATGTATCGTGCAGAAGTTGTAGACAAAACAAAACTCAATGATTTGATAAAGCACTTTGTGACTCAGAGTCTTCTCTCAAACATCACCTGTCATAAATTGCAGCACCATGACAGAAAGACACGGAACTCCTACATTGTGGCTTTCCTACCTGTCGATGATCTGTAAGCTTGTTGTTGCAATCACACTCTTTCTTTCACAAAAAAACAAAGTGCATAAATGGCCTGAAACAAAGGCTCAAACAACAAAGATGGGAACATTGTGTGTGAGTGTTTATGTATATGTATGCAAGCAGTGGATCCATTTTAACCTCATTCAGAGACATTCTCATATGTTAATGCATGTTTGGTTGGGTATGTTTAGGAATGGGGTTATTAGCATGGCAAGGTGTAAGGTGTATTTTTTTATTATTGTTCTTACTTGTATTTGATGTCTGTTCATATTTAAGATATTGTTTAAAGTGCTCATATTATGCTTTTTGGCATTTTCCCTTTCCTTTATTGTGTTATATATCTTTTTTGTGCATGTTATAGGTTTGCAAAGTGAAAAAGCCCAAAGTCCACCCCAAAGGGACTTACAATCTCCAACAGAAAACACTGTTCACAAACTGCTCCAAACAGCTCTATTGTAGTCCAGCCTTTACTTCAGAGACAAACGTGGTCACTTTGTAACACATGTTATAATGCTCGCCTAGCTGCTAGCATGGCACGCCCTCATACTCTGCTTCTGACTGGCTAGTAGTCCTTACCTAGGTACTGTCAGGGCACGCCCTCATACTCTGCTTCTGACTGGCTAGTAGTCCTTACCTAGGTACTGTCAGGGCACGCCCTCATACTCTGCTCCTGACTGGCTAGTAGTCCTTACCTAGCTACTGTCAGGGCACGCCCTCATACTCTGCTTCTGACTGGCTAGTAGTCCTTACCTAGGTACTGTCAGGACACGCCCTCATACTCTGCTTCTGACTGGCTAGTAGTCCTTACCTAGCTACTGTCAGGGCACGCCCTCATACTCTGCTTCTGACTGGCTAGTAGTCCTTACCTAGCTACTGTCAGGGCACGCCCTCATACTCTGCTTCTGACTGGCTAGTAGTCCTTACCTAGCTACTGTCAGGGCACGCCCTCATACTCTGCTCCTGACTGGCTAGTAGTCCTTACCTAGCTACTGTCAGGGCACGCCCTCATACTCTGCTTCTGACTGGCTAGTAGTCCTTACCTAGGTACTGTCAGGGCACACCCTCATACTCTGCTCCTGACTGGCTAGTAGACCTTACCTAGGTACTGTCAGGGCACGCCCTCATACTCTGCTTCTGACTGGCTAGTAGTCCTTACCTAGCTACTGCACATGTGTGACTCCCAACAAAGATGGTACAGAAGTGAGAGGTCTCACTCTGTAGCTAAAACAGAGAGCTCAACACACAGGGTGAAAAGAGGAGCTGCAGCAATGTGCAGTACAACAATAATATGGTGTTTTTTTTTAATTAAACCATGTAAACCTATTCCTGTACAACCTCTAACTACAATTATGAACCTGAAAATGAGCATAATATGAGCACTTTAACATAATTAATGTTGAGGGTTTGGCCAGAAGCAGATGTTTTAGATAATGTGTTCAAACAGCTTTAAAGAAACAAAACTGTTATAATAATCTATTAGCACTGAAAACTATCTATGGTCATTTCGGTGGAAGCGATTCACTGAGTGAAGATTAAGTCCTTGGGTGAATAGATAACACTGAAGACCCTCCAGTTGATGGAATTTTACAATGGAAGAAGATCTTGTTAATGACGTTTTGCTTGGCACCAGAATTCTTCCAGAATAACAAAAGTTGAAGAAAAATAAGAACCTTTAATCTCTATCAATTCTCTAGCGAGTTGAAACATGGTGTGAACTGAATGTAATGTGTGATCTCAGATCTGACAGAAAGAGATTTGTTTGATCTTTTTAACTGAAGTCTCGCCAAAAGGTTAAAAGAAAAAGCCCACGTGCCCAAATGATGATCAATGATGAGTCAATAAGCTAAAGGGAGCAAATTAGTTTACAGACAAAACGTCTTCTGCATTTTTAGTATTTCTAAGGATGCCTGTGAGGAGGTTCAGTAACACATTGCCAAATGCTGATGGTAAAAATGACAACTTTCCCCCATTTTTTGGTGAAAAACAACTTTTCCTTGAGTGTGATGTGAATCTGGTAACTTTTTTATAATACCTTCTGGTCCATACTGCACTGAAAATTGAAAAGAACAACCCCCCAGTTTAAAGTTTGTGTGTGGAAGGTCACCAGTTTGAAACAGACTGGCTTTATGGGTAAACAAGCAAACATGAATATTTTATGACAAATGTATAAAGTGCAACTTTATAATCAAACTTTGAGTGTTTAAAAAGGTCAAAAATTCTATTTGTATAATTACTTTTGTAAGTTTCTTCGGTTACACTGTCAGATTGGATGAACTTTATAACTATGTGTATTTTAATTAAAACGGTAGGGCAGCAACTAACAGTTATTGTTACAGATGCATCTGTGTATTATAATTATTATAATTAACTGAATAAAAGTTTAGTTCATAAGTGCCAGGAAATTGTTAAAAAAAAGCCATCATGGTATTTCAGTGCTGAACGCATCTCGTTTCTCAAATATCTCGTTTAGTCCGACCAATCCAACAATAATTAAACTACAGTGACTTAAAACAGAGAAAGGCAGCAAATGGTCAAAATGAAGAAGCTTGACCCAGAGAATCTTTGGCATATCTGCATGAGATCCATTGGCGAGCGATAGACAACAAAGCTTTTCTGATTTGGATACTAGCTGGTGATGAATCGACTTCTGCACTACAACTGTCCTGTTATGACCTCATGATTTAACAAATACACTGTAATTTACACAATAATATATGAAAAGTCAGAGTTTTTGGACAGAAATAGAGTTAATAAGTTTTAACATCAGACCAAACTGTAGTCTAGCACAGTCAGTACGACTCTCTTTTTTTTTAAAAGATTATATTTTGGGCATTTTCAGCCATTATTCGATAGGACAGCTTAGACTTGAAATGGAGGGGGAGAGAGAGGGGGAATGACAAGCAGCAAAGGTTGGAACCCGCGGCCGCTACGGTGAGGACTAAGCCTCTGTGCGACTTCTTTTAAGATATGCATCGCACCCCACAGTCTCTTAAGACTAAAGGGGTATCCGATATAGTCAAAATATGGCATTTTTTAGACATTCAGTAGATCTTCCATGAGTGACGAAGACTCCAAACAAGCTGATAATGAGTGTATATCATGGAGAGCCCCTAGGTGACTCTTATTCTGTGCTCACACCACTAATCCGCACAAGAATGCCGACACAAATCACCGAGGAGGATCCGACGAGGTGGCACTGCTGCTCGGGGGTTTAGATATGCTGTCGCTTAGGATAGAAGCGAACAGAGGGCCAGCATTCACACTAAACATGTTCTGAGTAATTTCTATGAAATCCTGGGGATTACTCCCTCAGTTCACTGTGTTTCAACAGGTAAGAGGAAGATGGCTTTTTGATCTCTGGCAACAACAGATATCTGTATCGATTTTACTGAGAAGACAAGTCTTCTTCAAAGAGCAAGAATTTAATCTGATGGAAGATGGGTTTTTATGCTTGGAAAGTCCAGAAGAACTGAGCGGAAAATTACAGAATAAACTTTCTTCTTCTATTTCTAACTGTTACAAAAAACAGAGACGGTATTTACTCAGCTCATCCTCAATCCCACAACTGACATCTCAGTGTAGGCCTGGCAGGATGAAAAGTTAGCGAAACCTTTTTACAGACGACGTGTCGCAAAAGTAGCAAAATTCACACATTTTGATTACATGCTATATCTATATCTACATGTTATTTCCAAGCAGGTTTTGAGTGGGTAGTGTGTTCACACATTAAACACCAGACAAAACTAAGTATCCTCTTTTTATAATCTTGCTTTGAGCATTTTAACAGCCCACTTTCCTGCATGTGCTTTGTCTTTAATTTAATGTACATCATCTGTTATAGTTATTGTACTTTTATGTAGAAATAAAAACCAAAACAAAACATGAACATGTCAATGTTTTCGATTTGGATAGAATCAGATTTCTCTGACTCGGTTTTCCTCAGTTACACCTTCATGTGGTTTTCTGTTGCACATCTACATCCACAGTTGGACGAGACAGTGTGCACTCTTTGCTCAGTGTGGATGTTAAGTTAGGAGAGAGAGTTGGTCTTTAATGACTCTGTCGGAGCTCACGTTCAGCTCGTTTTCTTCTGCGGCTCTTCAGCAGAGAGGAGTATGATGAGCTGTGTGTTAGTGTGTCTCTGAAACTCAAAACTGGGGCTCCTGCTGATAAAAGGCTGCGGCTCCCTCCCTGATTCACATGCTCAACTCAATGCCCACACACACACTCGCTCATTAACACCTCTCTAAAGCGCGCGCACGCACACCCACACACACACACACACACACACACCCACACACACACACACACACACACACACACACACCCACACACACACACACACACACACACACACACACACACACACACCCACACACACACACACACAAATGGACGACCCACTATACCTCCTGAGGCACAGCTTTGCATAGTTTATCCATAAAAGGTTCCTCATTTGAATTTTGAGATAGTGTTATTTATTTAGTGTATATGAAGATACTAATTAATATCATTAAATCAAATATATCACTCACTCACACACACACACACACACACACACACACACACACACACACACAGTGTCTCACTATCTTTGTGGGGACCCGTCATTGACATAATGCATTCCCTAGACCCTCACCCTAACCATAACCTAATTCTAACCCTAATCCTAAAACCAAGTCTTAACCCTCAAACAGCCCTTTAACCTTGTGGGGTCCAGCATTTTGGCCCCACAAAGCTGTCCGGACCCCACAAGTATACTGGACTCCCGGTTTTTGGACCCCATGACTGTAGTTAAACAAGAACACTCACACACACACACACACACACACACACACACACACACACACACACACACATTTACACACCGTTACAGGGGCAGACGCTCTCCCATGTGTGTTGTGGGGTGATGTAACCGGCTCTGGCGGTGGTGAAATGGCTCAGTCTTTCATGGGTTAGTCGCACGGCGTTCCTGCAGCCTCGCGGCGGACAGCCGGTACCAAGACACCCGTTGTGGCTCACCCTGAGGATGCTGAGGCCCAGAGAGTCTTCGATGTCCGATATCACACCTACATCAAAGAGATCAGGCTTTCAGAGGGCACATTTCAAAGACACTTTTCATCTCACAGGGATTACCTCACTCACTTTATGTCCAAAGTAGTAATGATTCTGTATTTCACCCTAGTTGATGTCTTTGGAATGAGGTGCAATTATTCAAAAGCTAATTAGTGATGTGTTTGGGCACTTTTTTTATATGTAGGGCTGAAAGATGTTTATATTTATTACTTTCTCCTTTGCAATGGGGTGAAATATCACCTTAGACTCATTTAACTAGTAGCTCCTTAACTCTCCAACTTTCCATCCTTTAAATGAAGTAGGTTTCTGCATTCCTGTGAGTCTGAATCAAAAGTAAGATGCGAAAAATATGAAAATAACTGATATGAATGTAGATTTGTACCCTTAAAAAAATTTTTTCTCATTTATTTAAAATGTACTGTATATCATATTTCCTCCATATGGTGCAGTGCTCATACATTAATCCCTGAATCAGTTCATTGTGACATTTTCGCACCATGGCTTAACATTTATCTTGTATTAATTGATCACCTGCGAGTCTGTTGGTTGGCAGAGACTGGACGAGCCCACTCTGAGGCCTCCAGATGAGCAGGGCCTCCAGGACCTGGGCGTCGGGTAGCTGCTGAAGGCTGGCCATGTGGAGCTCATGTCTGGGTAAACCCAGAGCTTGTCCGAGGCTGCGCTGCAGGCCTCTCCAGTGGTCGCCCAGAAACTCCTCCGGGGACAGCCCGAGCAGCTGCAGCGTCAGGCCCGAGTCCAGTGCCCTCTGGTCGGCTGCCCACACGTGAACTCTGACCCCGGTCCAGACGATGAACTTCCCGTCGGTCACGCTGACGTTGAGGGAGTAGGAGCCCTCCTTCAGGTTTTCATCCGCCCAGATTTTGCCGTCGGCGAGGTCAACAGAGAACCTCCCCTCGTTTGGTTGTTCTGACACTAACTTGTAGGTCAGGACGTCCTGCAGGTCCTGGTCCGAGGCGTGGAGACGGCCGATCACCCGGTTGGCAAACAGACCACTGGAGGTGGTGATGAAGACCTCCAAAGGCACTACGGAGGGAGGATACTTGCTCTGCTCTGTGACATTGATGTTGACCACAGAGATGGAGGAGAGGGGAGGGTGGCCGCTGTCTGTCACCTGATTGGTGCATGAAGAGCACATAGCGCAAACATTAGACCTCTGGGAAATCACTGATCTCTGTCAAGAAAAACAAATATTTCTTGTCCTGCCTATGCACCACCTGTCTATACTTGAATATCACATTGCACTTTTCTGCTCTTTTTGCACTTCTGGTTGGACGCAAACTGCGTTTTGTTGTCTTTGTACTTGTACTCTGCACAATGACAATAAAGTTGAATCTAATATAATCTAATCTAGTTGTCAACTATTTACTTAATTGCCAACTATTTTGATAATCGATTCAAGTTTGAGTCGTTTTCTAATGAAAACAAAGTAGATTTCTCTGGTTCCAGCTTGTTAAATGTGAATATTTTCTAGTTTCTTCACTCCTCTGTGACAGTAAACTGAATATCTTTGAGTTGTGGACAAAACAAGATATTTAACATCATCATCTTGGACTTCGAAAAACACTATTTTTTTTACCATTTGCTGATATTTTACAGCGCAAACAACGAATCGATTAATCGAAAAAATAATCAAAAGATGAATCCACAATGAAAATAATTATTAATTGCGGCCCCTAGAATTAATGAATACATTTCTATGACCGAATGAGATCCAACTTGTTAATTAGTGAGCTTTAGAAGCTTTGTTAACATTTGGACAGAGCCATGTTTGCTGTTTTCTCGTTTCCAGTCTTCGTGCTTAGCTAAGCTCTCTGGCTGCCAACTCCAGCTCGATATTCATAAGCTTATTTCCCAAAATGTCGAACTCTTCCCTCTAAGGGGTCAAGAGATAAATAGCGTTGTAGGAAATAGGGAAAAAGTGAAGGATTGGAATTATTTCTATTCTTAATGAATAGTTTGCCTCCCATGATACTTTAAATGCTGTATATGTGGATTTAATTTACACTGACCAGCTGGACAAAAACAGTATTTAAGCATGAGAATGGTCAAAAATAAGAAATGCAGTTATTTGGACTAAAATATGCTTTATCAGCAATAAAAACTCAATGCAATGCAATCCACTAATATACATATTCAACTGTACTCAAAAATGCTTCCTGTTCATTGTCTTGAACGTCCCTGAAAGCTGTGGCTCGTAATAACCGTATATTATTTTTGGTGGAAAGACATACCAGGTTATACTTTATTAAAACCCTAATTATGGATTGGAGTTGAAATCTCATTTTGCAAAATATCAGCAGTTAATAACTTGAAATATTATTACATTCACAGCGGTGGACATCCTGAATTTTCTTAAAGGAACACGCCGACTTATTGGGAATTTAGCTTATTCACCGTAACCCCCAGAGTTAGATAAGTCCATACATACCCTTCTCATCTCTGTGCGTGCTGTAAAGATGTCTGACGGTTCCAGCGGCATCAGGCCAGCACAGAACATGCAGGTGAATGGTTCCAGCAATCCTACTGCTCCGAATAAGTGACAAAAGTGACACAATGACGCCAAACAAACCGGGAACTATATTCTCAGGCGGAAGAATATAGTACTTGGGCGGAATGATTTGCTTTGCAGCAAGCCTGTCTGAGAATATAGTTCCCGGTTTGTTTACGGTTAGAAGATGGCTGTGTCTCATGTTACGTTGTTTTTTGTACACGCTGTGACTCTACAAATCACAACATGTAAATAGGAACATGTTGGCGTTATTTTGTCACTTTTGTCACAATTCGGAGCAATAGGATTACTGGAACAATTCACCTGCATGTCCTGTGCTAGGCTAAGCTACCAGTGGAGCCATCAGACAGAGTTACAACACGCACAGAGATGAGAAGGGTATGTATGGACTTATCTAACTCTGGGGGTTACGGTGAATAAGCTAAATTCCCAATAAGTCGGTGTGTTCCTTTAATAATACAACTTGATATTTTTTTAATGACCCCTGAAGAACAACGTATACCCGTAACTATGATGGGAATATGCAGACGATGTGACCCCCCACATCCAAAGCGAAAGAAAAGCTATTTATCTGCACCCTGAAGTCAAAGCCGGAACTCTTTTGCTCATGGGTGAACCCAAAGTACGTCAGGACTCTCGGCTTGTGCAGTCAGCTGTATCACTTTGAGGACTGCAGCGGAACATGATCATTTCTCTGTTAGCGCTTCCTCTCCTGACAACACGGTCAGCAGAACAGCAACCGAGGGCAAAGGGGGACACTCCGCGGCGCCGTCAGCGTTTTATCACTGAACCGGGATTACAACCAAACTTTGTAGTTCCGTTCACAGTGTGACAATCTGTGAGATTTTCATTTTATTGTCATGAGATTCCAGCAAAAAGACGTGAATCTCAGGGGTGAAATGTGAGATGAGACAGACACTGTATGGCACTGGATTTGTTTTTTCTGCAAATCTGACAGACAAAAGGTGAACAGGTTGAGGAAGAGGGGAAAAACAGGTGAGCGAGACAGGATCCAGGAGGGGAAAGCTTGGAGCTTGTATATAAATCAACCCTAAAGACTAGGGCTGAACGGTTAATCATTTTCAAATCAAAATCGCCGTTCCTTATCCTGGGATTCATTCAAAACTTTAATAATAAAAATAAAAAAAGTAATGCATAAATAAATATTTGTAAATTTGACTGAAAGAGACAATTACATTGTTAATCGCAATTAGTCCTGAGACAATTCATTCTATAGTAAAATTTGGAATTCTTACAGCTCTACTACGCAATTTAAATCAGCGGCAATTTGTCTACTCTGAAGGGATTTTTTTGTTAGCGTCACAGTGATTCCGTCTATAATCCTGGAGTTTTCACAGCCTTCTCACCTGTATCTTGAGCTGGTGATGGGGTTTGACCTTCTTTCGGAGTGGGGCAGAGAGCGACAGCAGGCCACCCTGGTCGACGTGGAAGCGGCGGTCCTCGTTGCCGCTGACGATGTGGATGGAGAAAGGCGGGCCGTTCCTGGGCGTGTCTTTGTCCGTCACCACCAGCTGGAGGATGCCGCTGCCGATTGGCTCGCCCTCCTGCAGGAGACCGGGTGCATTAGTTCCCCTTTGTGTTCAACTTCAATTATTTTACTTCATTCTATTTCCAGTTTAAAGCGGCAGCCCTGCCATAAACCCAACCTTCATGAAGATTATAATATACAGTTATTTTGATATACAAAGACGGACAATTGAAAACATTTATTAACCTTGTGTTATTATTGGGTACATTTCATATTCATGAATCCAAATTTCAAAAATACAAACCATTCTTTAAGGCATTATTATTTGACTAGAACTCCTTGATTGAGTTTCTGAAATGCTGTAAAGGGGAAAAATGTATATCTGCAGTTAAATGCCATGAAGCCTTAAAGGTGTGAATGTTTTTGTCAATGCTTGTAGAAATGAAATGAGATGAGACGCTGCCTTTTTCAAATACTAATGTCTGTATCTGATCGTTATATATTGTTCTTAATAAAGTTTGTTAAAAAAAAGAAAACATTTTCAGTTTTTTATGCTCATTATGCTCATCTAAGAGCCTGGAGTTTGTGCTGCTGTTATACAGAGATATACTGAATATTAAAGGTGCTGTAGGTAGGATTGTGAAGATCCAGGACTTAGCCAAATATTTTTAACATCGACAACTTCTCAGTCCCTCCCCCCTTTCCGCTAAAGCCCAAAACGGTCTCCTAAGCCCCGCCCCCCAAAAGGGAGAATGAATGTTTGTGCATGAGCAGTGATTGACACGCAGTTGTCTAACTGCGTGTCAATCACTGCTCATGCACCCCCCCTGGCCCTGATTGGTGCATCTGAACAGGGAGCGGTGGATTTTTGCAAATCCCACTACAGGCTGTAGGTGGAGCCAGAGGAGCCAGAATTATTTTTAAATGACCTGCTTCATGTAGTTCTACTGGAACATAGGGTCAGTTTCAGCAAATATGACAGAAAGTCAGTTTTATAAGTCTTACCTACTGTACCTTTAAGTCCGAGCTATTGGATATAAATTGGGCGATTATATTATAACAATATAGAAAATATTAGAAAGATTATATTATATTAGACTCCATTTGTTTCGAGGGAACTCCTATGGCTTAATGTCCTACAGGTGATAAGGGGGAAGTACGTAAACATTAGTTTTAGCTAGGAGTACCCATTTAATTTTCCATAGCATTTGTTTACATTTTTAGATCGTCTTCCAATCATATCAGTATGCTATAAAAATTCACTTTAAAAAGAGAACAATCCCATTTTGTTGCCTCATTTGTTTCTTCACCTCATCAAAGTTTAATCAGCATCGTTGAATATTGTGGTTTTCAAAGCCTTCACTTTTGGTGCATTCAAGGACACTCCGACACAAGAGATTCAAGAGTAAACTGCTGGAGCACCCAAATTCATCACACAACATGTGATTGTTTTATCTTTTGGACCTGACTTTCCAACAATGTGGCTCATCAGTACTTAAAACTTTATGGCAGCTCACTGTATCAACAGTTACTGTACCATCAAGAAAGGTTTTTAAAATGGCCCCTGTTTGCAACTTTGGTTCCACAGCACAGTAACTTAACTAGAAAAATAATAAAGTCCTTAAATTGTTCACCGTGATGGATTACCCACCTCAAAAAAAGTCTGCTGACACTAATACGATGAAGTTGGGTTATCAAGCTAAAAAACGAACAGCTTCCTTTGGGAGATGGGCAATTTGGAGTTAATGAGCTAAAACACGCAACTCCGGTGTGGTCTTTCAAATTTCAATTAGAGTCTGCATCCCAAAACACAAAGAATGGCTTCATCAGAGTGTGAGGAATACAAAAGATGTTACTTAAAGAGTGAGTCAGGGTTATGAGTTTGATTCCCTGTGCAGGTCGGTAGTTTAAAGAGTGAGTCAGAGTTATGAGTTTGAGTCAGTGGTTTGAGCAAGGCATTAAAGCTGGGAGAGATTTACCTTCCCACCCACAGATAGTCTGCTTCTCTTCACCACAGTATCACCCCGGTTCCAGAGTTCACCGTAAGGAATTAATTGGTCTTTTGCAGTTGTTAAGCTGTATAGACCACACGCACTGATTCAGTGGGTGCTCATGGGTAATTGTGAGAAATCCACTTACAGAAGCACAAAGTAGGATAATCGTCAAACAGTGGCTGGTTCAGCGAGTTAAGTAATGTAACACACCTGACAACAACTAGATCTTTAGAAAAACACATTTAAACGCATATGTTTTTGGTTGTAGAATAATCAGGTAATAATCAGAATTTTTACATATTGCAGCTTTAAATAACTATATTTTAATGTGAACTGTGTTATACGTTGTAAAACTGTCAGTGAAATGCTGTTAAAACCAATGGCCAAATGTCACCCAGATTTACTTTTCCAACAAAGTTAGCCGAGACATCTCGACGTCTTTCACCTGCGAATCAATGTTTATCCAAAATTCTAAAACATTATTTTGTAAATCAACAGAAAAGTGGCAGATGCTGTTAAATTTGGGAGTGATACGAGCTCACATGGATTATTCATGTCTCACTGTTTAGCATGCCGAAGAGAAGACAAACTTCAGTCAGCATTTTCAGGACGAGCAGTAAACCAACACAGACGCAACGTGATTCGTCGCTGTGTAGTAGCACTTCTGCACGTTCTGCAAAGATACCAAATTACCTGTCCTTCTGCTGCTTATAGTCAAACACTCAGAGCGCTGACTCTTCACTACAACAGATGTGCCAGTCATATTAAAAAGGCGTCGAACAGTGACAAATATTCAATCAATGGCATGCAATGTCTCCGGAAGAGACAACGCCACTGCTGCTGCTGACTGGCAACACCTGTTTGGAAAATAATGACAACTCCTTTCCAGTTTTAGAAAAATCCATCATCCATCCATCCATCATTAATCAGAGCTTTTCTTCATCAGGCTGAGCTAGCAGTGGACATTAGCTGATGGGACAATATCACGTAGGATTCGTCACCACACAGTGCACAGGTATTCTGTGACTGAATAAGAGTTTCTGAGCTGGCAGAGCTGCAGCAGGCAGAGTGATGGAGTCGGTGGGCAACAGCCAGCGTGACTGAAACAACTCTGTGATCGTTCTGCTGCCAGAGACATGAACGCACATGGAGCTGTACTGAAGCTTTTACACACACACACAAACACATAAAAGTGGAGGTAAACGTTGACTCTAGCAAACTTAGCCCTGTAATTAGAGGTTTTAGGTGAAAGGGTGGCATTGATGTCCTGCAAGCAACACACACTCTCAAACACACACACATGCACAAATCATGACAGCCGATCTTCCTGCCTCTTTGATCCCCACAAGGCTCAGAAACCGCTTTGGTTTTAGCACACAGTTTTAATGAGGTCTGGGCACCGCAGCTATGATAGAGCAGCACTTACAGGTCAGCATATTTATGCTGGACTGTGCTGGAGATGGAGTTCTAATGAACCAGAAAGATATGTTGAGAGAAAATGACAGACCTTCAGAGATTTCTCTTTGACTATCTTCAATCATTACATCTGTCATCAGAGCAGCCAGGATGAATGTTTTTTTTTTCTTTTTTTTCTGGAGAATACCTTAAAACTTGCAAGATTTTTTAAGTCACTGATCTAACATGAACAGATGAACTAAAATTTTCGGGAGTATTTGCATGTTCTGCTTATGTTCATGTAAAAGCGAGTTAATGTTTGTCCCTTGTGTTGTCCAATTTCACACATGAATTCAAGCGCCAAGCGTTTTTTTCCGGAGCTTTCTGGGTAACTTTCTTTTTCTTAATTAATGCAGTGCTTTCTGTAAGGTCGGTGTTTGTCTACTGCGGGCAGAGTGGTGCCAACTTTTCTTTTTTTTTGTAACTGCTCCAGGCTGTGAACGTGGTTGGTTTCTGAACACAAAACCCAAACTGTTTTTCACAACCACAATACACTGCAATGAGTCTCTCAGATTTGGCTACGGTGCCCCACAGGGGTCAAATAAATTACTGAAACAGGGTTAAAGGCAATAAAAAAAGCACACTCCTAATTAACGGAGGCTACACATTCAGTGCATGCACTTTAAGGCATACAAACTTTTTTTTTTTTTTTACAATTCTAACTTGTAAATAAAGCTACTCTACTCTATGTGATGGAATTAGAAGGGAAATAACATTTTATCAGATAAATCAAAGGTTTTGTAACAAGTGTAGCACCGTGGCAACACATGTGTCCAGGGTCCAAAATTAGTACCATCTACTAGCCAAATGCTGGTAAAATATGCAAGTGGCTAGTAGATTTGCTTCACTCACCAGCCAAAAAAACAATGGTTATCCATTGAGTGTCTGGTCCAATTTAAACATTCACCTTCCTTTTGGTTGGTGGACAACAAAGTGAATTTAGGACCCTGCATCTGCCCTGTTGAGCAGACGTGTTGGAGACTTTGTGGCTGTCATACCTGCAGCAGCAGACTGTGGTTGACCTGGGAGAAGACGGGCGGGTTGTCGTTGACATCGGTGACAGTGATGGTGATGA
Source organism: Zingel zingel (assembly GCA_023566125.1). Lineage (NCBI taxonomy): Eukaryota > Metazoa > Chordata > Actinopteri > Perciformes > Percidae > Zingel > Zingel zingel. Next base: position 33,424,448 of record CM042323.1, on the reverse strand, counting down.
GGACCGCCGAGGACAGGGGAGGATCACCTTCATCTGCTGCCTGCACCGTCAGAGAGTAATGAGGAATCTGGAGAGGAAAAAGAGGGGACATTCACAATGTTCTTTTATTTAACTCTTTTTTTTCCAATTTGTGTTCCTTTCTATTTGTTTGTTGTTTATTTTACTCTCTGAGTTGTTTAACCTTTATGTGTTGTGTTTAAAAAATTCATCTTTATATCTGCCTTTTTTCGTTGTTCGTTTCGACTTATTTGACCGTACAGAAACATACTGACCTCTTCTCTGTCCAGCGCAGTGCGGACTGTGATTTCTCCGCTACGAGGGTGAATAGAGAACTGCTGCGCAGCGTCTCCACTCACTATGGAGTAACGCAGCAGATTGTTGATGGGACCGTCTTGATCAGTTGCTGTAACCTAGAGGTAAAGAAAGGGAGGTGAGGAAAGGTGAGGAGAGGAATGATACGTCTCCCTTTTGTCTTGCCTTTTTCCTGAACTATGTCAGAGGTCAGGCAGAAGTCCACACACTAAACTAACAGCACCCAACAAAGCAACAACAATGCCTAATGATAATACATTCAAGTCAGAGGTCACGGTTATCTACAGTACTTCTCCATGGTGTCCCCATGATCTAAAAAAAACACTCCAAGTGCCCACTTGGATTCCCCGATGGTAGATAGAACATGATAAAGTGCCATCAACGTGGGGACAATGTGTTGATAAAGTGCCCTCTACAGGGTCCTTCCAGTGAAGCAAACATGATAAAGTACCATAGGGGGTTCTTCCAGTGAAAAAAACAAAGTGCCCTATAGGGTGTCCTTTCAGTGAAAAAAATGTGATTTATTGATTTTTGTTTAAGTGGTGATGGCAAGTGGAGGGTCCGGGGGGATGTGTACTTGTGGTAAATTGTGTATTTTGTATACCGCTTAAAAATGAATAAAAATTGGTAATCATAAAGAAAATGTGATTAAGGGCCCTCTAGGGTCATTCCAGCAGATAATGTGTTTACCTGCACTGCAGTAACCTGATATCTCTAACACCTGTGTTCACGTGCAGTTTGTTCTGGTTGTAGCTTGTTTTAGCCTTGTTATTAACTTGCTGTGATGAAGGCTTCATGCCAATACACATTAGAGATTTTTTAATTAGTTGTAAATTGAAAATTCCTAAAAGAAAATTGAAACAGGGTGTATATAATAGTCTTCAGTGGCAGCTTGTTAAATTTGTTTAAAAAAGAAAGACTTTTGGGCTCAATAACAGCCAAAGATGACTCATTAAGATGGACCAATAAAACCATGTACTGAGCTTGTTTTCCTCTTTATTACTTTATCAATTTGTAACAACAATTCCTATAATTGTGCTCCACTGACAGAAGACTCTCTCCCCAGTATATGAAAACAGTTCAAACTGTGACACGTTGCAGTTAAGTGTTGAAAAATAAGCGATGGAAACAGCAGACGGGAGAAGAAAAATGTCAAACATGAAGCCCTATGATTACAGACTCATCATCCAGCCGAGGCCTGACCATCAGCGAGCCGCTGAGCTGTGTTATTGCTGTCCTATCTCTGCTGCTGGCCCGACAGATGACGGCTGACATGTTGTTGGCTAACTGTGTGTGTTAGGGTTAGGTGTGTGTGTGTGTGTGTGTGTGTGTGTGTGTGTGCGGGTGCGTGTGTGTGTTGTGTGTGTGCGTATGTACACTATCGACAGGCTGCTCATCTCATACTGCCTTATTGTTATTGCGTGTATTAAAGTACCAATGTGATTTTTCATGAGATGAATTCTGTTTGTGTGTAATCTTTTTATTATTATTTGAATCATCAGCAGGCTGCCAGGTGTCAGACGCTGTCAAATTTCTTACACGTTTGTGTATTCTCCTGTGTATGTGTGTGTGTCTGTGTGAGATAATAAAAATGAATTGAAAAATGAAAAAATAATAGATTTGTATCTAACACTTGATATGCATGTGCTGATGCATGTCATTTGTGTACTCTGTGTGTGCATGTACTCTGTGTGTGCATGTACTCTGTGTGCGCATGTGTGTGTGTGTGTGTGTGTGTGTGTGTGTGTGTGTGTGTGTGTGTGTGTGTGTGTGTTGAGGCTGAAAGGAACAACACAGAAAATTCAGTTCTGAAGCGACAGATAATGGAGAAATGCCCTTCAGTTGAATTGAACCTTGGAAATATATTTAATTTAAAATCCAATCCTCAATTCAGTGATTCAATTAAAGATTGCTGATGTTTTTGTGCCTATGACGTATGAATGATGTGTGACTGATGTGAATGACATGTTGAAGAATTCCTCATTAAGTCATTCAATCAATGTAACCTTCACGATTTCTTTACAGCCCCACTTGTTGGTGTGATGCTTGAAAGACAACAGCTGTTAGTTTGAAACATACTTAAAGTACACGTTCCCTTTAAAAATGTGTAAATAACTGCATTTGGGTCAAACACCAATGTTCTAAATCATCTCATAATTACTCAACAAAAACTATATATATATATATATATATATATATATATATATATATATATAAAAGCTGATGAAAATCTTTTAAACTGACCGTTGTCGATCTTAAATGAAGACAGATTCAGCAACTGCATGGCCTATTTCTCGCTTAAAATGTTTTCAGAAACATGTTTCGGTGAACTTTTTTCGTTAAATAAGAGATCATATTTCAAACGAGCCGCCATTATGGTTGGTTTTGAAATCCGGGAACACGAACACGTCGCGTGGGTCTGCGATGCAGCCATCTGCTGCGATGCAGCCATCGCAGTTGTAGGAGGGTCTATGCTTATCAGTGGTCAGTGAAGAGAAACTGGTGGCAAGCTCATTAGAATGCAATGCTGGGAAGCGGGGCGTGAAAACAACACGTATATGGACATGTTCCATTAGACGACTCTCTCTCCTTTGCTCTCGTAGCTGAGCTGGAAGCTGCAAGCGGTTCTTCCAGCTCAGGCGTTTTATTTGCACTCGCCATAGTGTGACTTGTTGTGCTTACCTCAGCAAATGCTGCTAACGGCCTAAAGGTTAATGTTTCCAGGTGGAATTTATGCTTGTAAGGTATGTAAATGTGCATCAATCTACATACCTTGTATTCTGTGTGTGGTTGTGTGCCCCTGTACTGTGAGGGTTAGGCATGAATAAACAAACCGTTACAATAGATGAACCGTTACAGCCTTAATATATATACACAAAAATAGCTGTGTCCCTCTGCGCTCTTACCTTCATCACCAGGCTTCCAGGCGTCAGATCCTCCGATATCTCTGCGCTGTAGTCGCCTCGTCCGAACACTGGCGCGTTGTCGTTCAGGTCCGTCACGTTGATGATAACTGTGGTGATGTCACTGAGGGACGACTTGCCACGACTTCCCTCTACAGACAGGTAGTACTGCCGGGAAACTTCAAAGTCCAGCGGGGCGATGAGGGTCAGGAGGCCTGCAAGAGCACAGGGTAAAGACTTAATATTCTTATTGAAAAATGTGAGACTTTGCCATATAGATTTGACCCGTTCGTACAACAAACCCCATTAGAAGTGGGAAATTTACTTTGGACACTAGTCAGATCTATTACACCTTCTATACCTTAAAAAAAACTGTCTGATGTAAGGCTACATGATTTGTTGGGGGAGATGAAACCCTTAACTTTTAAACAGCTACCTCTGATATACAGCATACAGCACAAAGTTCACTAACTGTCCAAAGCTGCCCAGTTCACCTCATGAGCCAACTACTGTGGAATTCATAAAACATGTGCAAGTTTTGATCTGTGTTTTTCTTCAGCCTCCACATCCCCGTCAGATTAACCGGTGGGTCTATCATTACAAATAATACATGTTGCATGGCTGAACGCCCTTCAAAGATACAGAACTTTGTTTTAAATTCTAGTCAAGATCTCAATGGTTTTGAAAAATACCAAATATAATGAATAAAACAATGCACAGCCCCACCAATGGGCACCGATGGGTTTTGAGCTGAGAGCCACAAACAGAAAGGTGTGTGTGTGTGTGTGTGTGTGGGGGGGGGGGGGGGGGGGGGACGCACTAAAGACGCACTAACACATATTGGTTTTGGTCTTTTCATGGAATTTATGGCGTTTTTCCATTACCTGCTCGCCTCGATTCGACTTTTTTGGTTTTCCATTACGAAAAAAAGTCCCTGGTGCCGGCTAACAGGTACGTTTTTTTAGTACCACCTCCGTCGAGGTTCCAAGCGAGCTGAGGCGATACCAAAAGGTGATGTGAAAACCTGCAGACTACTGATTGGTCGGAAAGAATCGTCTATAATCACTGCGTCATCCTTGCTAGCGACAGACGGTAGTGTCCTGAAAAATAGTTTAGCCAGCTGTGTTTTTTTTGCTGCCTCCAGCTTCTTTTGAAACTCAATTTTTCTTCTGGCTGTGGCAACAGCTACATGCCGAGAGTCAAAAACAACACACCTTAGACGTTCTGTGTGTGTGTCGCGTTAGGTCGTGGCAGTTTCCTGCGGCACGCTATGACGACCAGCCACGCTCGCCACAGGAATGAGGCAGTACTAAATCTGCAATGGAAAATGGAGGACGGGGCACCGTGTCCGAGTAGAGAAGAGTAGAGTAGAGCAGAGTAGAGCTGGTACTAGCAGTGGGTAAGCACCATTAGTGATTATTTAGGAAAAATATAAAACCCCAGCATAAAGAAATTATAAGAAAAAAATGAATGACGCGCAGTCAGCCTTTGTTGGATTACGAAATCATCAGAAGTACAGAAATTACAACATAAAACAAAATTGACAGCAGCATGTTGTGACTTGACATTCGTCCAATTATACTATTCTCTTTTCCTTTTCATAAAGCTCTCTCAGTAAGGCTTTAATAATCTCAGTCTTCTCGTCTTCTTCTCTTAGTGAACTCCTAAACTATCCATTCAAATCACACATCTCTCAACTGCCAACAAACCAAATCTACAGTAAACATATAATTTGTGTTCTGATGATCCAACTGCTGGAGACAAGACCGTACAAGTTACGTTCTAACTTCTTTATGTTTATTATAGTTAGCAGGTCTGAAGAGACAGGATACCTCTGTTAGTAAGCTCATTATATCACACAAAGTCTGAGAATATGTGTCGACTCACATCCAGCAGTGTGTGGGTGAAACAAGCACCCTGTTTTCTAGGGCTGCCAGCCAGTCTGCTGAACCACACTTCATTAAGATAAAACAAAATGGGATCCAACAAAAACACTACCATTCCCTCTCAAACTAAACACCTCCAGGTTTCAACAGGTTACATTTGTGCACCTTGTACACACAGTACAGTTGTTGCTTCATTGATCTTTTTGGGATCAAGGGGATTTGTACAACCAACCTCAGGCCTAGTCCACACGTACACATAGCTTTTAAAACATAGCTTTTTCCAATGCGTTTTGGCGTTTCGTACACACAAACAGCGTTTTAAGTCACTGTAAAAGGAGATTTTGGAGAACTCAGGCCAGGGGGAAAACTTTTAGAAATGCCGTTTGTGTGTTGTGTGTAGACAGAGAAGACAGAGTTTTTGTTTTGTAACCAAGCGGCAACTTCCGGGCCTGAAAAGTGAAGCCTATGCAGAAGTGCCTGAAACCTGCATTCTACCTCATTTCCAGCAGGGGGCGACTCCACTGGCTCCAAAACGAAGTCAGTTTCCATATAAGTCTAAAGGGAAATGACTCTGCTTCTCACTTGATTTATTACCTCAGTAAACATTCTATAACAGGTTAATGGTCTCAATTGCTAGTTTTAAGTCTACTTCAATACATCATGATATTAATTGTGTAACTTATGGTCCCTTTATAAAAATAATAGATATTTATGCAGGGGAGAGTTTCGGGGCGTGGCTACATGCCGACCCGTTAATCAGGACAGAGGCTTAGCAATGCTAACGGTGGCACTACAGCAGTATTTTTAGGTGTTGTCCTTGTTTTCATCGTAAACTTTGACCCTCTCACTGTGTGTTTTCACTTCATCAAAGTTAAACAGTTAAGTTAAATTCACTCCAGGCGAACTCTCTGCTCCTCACTACGGGCAAAGAAATTTCTGCTACGGGGCTTCTCAGGTGCTGCGAGCAAATCACTCCGCCCAAGTAGCAGCAGTAGCAGTGCTTCGCCTTCTGAGAATATAGTTCCCAGTTTATATACGGTTAGAAGATGGCTGTGTCTCATGTGACCTTGTTATTTGTACACGCTGTGACTATACAAATCACAACATGTAAATAGAACATGTTGGTGTTATTTTGTCACTTATTGGGAGCAGTAGGCTAGATGGAGCCAGTTACCTCCAGGATCTGGGCTAAGCTAGGCTAGCGGTGGGTGTGTCAAACAGAGTTACGACACGCACAGAGATGAGAAGGGTATGTATGGACTTATCTAACTCTGGGGGATACGGTGAATAAGACAAAGTCCCAATAAGTCGGTGTGTTCCTTTAACAGTTGTGTAAGTGTAACTTATGCCAATGTCTGAGATTCATTTTGGCACTTATTACTGTAAAACTCTGCATGTTGTGTCTTTAGTATAGAAGAGATATGGGTTACAGCGACTATCCTACATGGCTGCTTGTGCTCCCACTGCCACGTGCCTGTCAATAAGAGTTCGTATAGATGTTTTATGTTTTGCTCAAAGCACTCTGAGCTCATTTTTCCTGCGTGACGCAACTTCTCAGAAAGAAGACACCAAGGGTGATTTGTCATGGTCAACATTTGTTTTCTACACTCACACACACACACACACACACACACACACACACACACACACACACACACACACACACACACACACACACACACACACACTCACACACACACACACACACACACACACACACACACACACACACACACACACACACAGTTTGTTTTCTTGGACAATTATGGGGCCTTGATACTCAAACAAACACACATTTGTACATGTGGATTTGTGAGGACACAGTGTAGTTCATACCTTAGTCCCTACATCTAAAGCAGAGACAGTATATAAAGAACCCAGATGACACACGTTGCAAATCTGTTACATTCCATTCTCTAAAAACCCTGAAAAAAGCCTATTATATGTTTTAATTGGTATACATATATATATATATATATATATATATATATATATATATATATATATATATATATATATATATATATATATATAATTGATATGCTGTTTTTACTTTCTGAAGATTATTCTGCGTAAACCGACCTTGAAACAATCATCCTTTGCTACTGAGCCTTTCTTATCTATTTATTCTTATGTCATTGAAATGAATGGAGGTAATGTTATAAAAAGTATATATTCATGCGTGTCTCCGAGCTCTTGTCAACTCACGGAGGTCAAGCCAGTAGATGACAGGACACGAACCACAAAACAACAACCCTTTCAGCGTAAACTTCTGTCAGCTGCCCATGTCAGCAAAAGTCCATGCAGACCACACCAATGCATACCAAAATGTATGACTCCTGCAGACGCGTATGCAGGAGTATATCCTTACCACTCATTAGAAGGGAATAAGCAGGGTCACATAGAATGTGTGGCTGCAGAATATTCCGCAGATTTTAAACCAAAAAAAAAAATATATATTAAACTCAGAATGTGAGAACATCTGTATCCCAGGCAGAAAACTGAAAAATAATCTGCAGATGTTGTTCACGTCTGGAAATAAGTCTTCCTTTCATGCAAAAATTCTTATATATATATATCATATGGCCATATACCTGCATCTCTTTTCATTCACTTCTATGCACAGTTCATGCACAGTGACACCTTTTTGCTATTTCCTTAATAAATAAAAACTGTATGTCATGTTCTGAATGTCACTCTGTTTGTGACTGTGCTATCCTCGTCATCCTGCTGTGTCCGATGGGACGACACTTAACTTTCAGCCACAGAGATACTGCATGTGGACTGTGAATCACTTCCCTATAACTCAGCGACACATTACACTGTCACGTTGTGTAAACAACCTCCATCTGCCACCTGCCGTATTATGACAAACTGCGGTATGTCTTCTGATCCGGGGCCAGTGTGAGATTTATTGCTTCCTTAGCAGCATCCTTGAAGAGGCTTACTGATTACACAGAGCAAACATCATTTATTTAATACATTTGAATCATTCTGTGGACATAAAAAAAAAAACTCATGAATTATGAACAAGCCGGTCGGAGTCATGATCTTTTCGTCAAGCAGTGGACAAAAAAAAACAAAAACAAGGAACTCATCGCTTTGTACTGTCTGTTCTTAACTTGTTGATACACGTCCAACTCAACCAGTGACCTACATTTTTGCTTGTGTTAATAATTTCCTTTTTATTCATTTAATTTCTGATGAATGCTTAAAAATGTTACCACTTTACCGCAATATTTCATTCATTTCAGAGTCAATGTTAGGAGCCAAGGTCAAAGAATATCAAACATCAATATACCCAATTCCATGCAAATGAATTAATGAATGAATCCATCTTTTCACCCTTAATGCTCTCCCCATTTAAATCTCAGCAAACCATTTCTTACCTAACCTTAACCATCTTTATCTTAACCCTTGTGTGGTGTTCAGGTCTGTGGGACCCGTTTTCAATGTTTGCTAAAAGAAAAATTATGCTATTTATTATTTCTTCTAACTCAAACTCATTGGCCTTGGCTCATTTTCTGTGAAGAACATAAAAAAATAACTTATCTTCATTTACTGCAGACGGTACATTGACCTTGTAGTGCGTTGTAGTGTACCGAGCTGCACCACTGTAACTGTAGTTAAAAAAAAAAACCCTAGTGGCTTAGGGCTGGTGGGCTTGCAATACACTGGGGAAAATGTGCATGTCTTTACACAAATGCTGACTCAACAATTCATTGCTGGTTGACACCTAATACAAGAGAGACACTATCCAAACCTACCGCACACTAACAGTGAAGAATTTGTTTTTGGCTGTGACGATACTTTAAGTGTAAATTAGAAACAAACTCAGAGAACCTGGGATACTGGTTCAGCTCCCAGTGTAACTCCATACTGAAAGAAAAGCATGAAACAAAAGGCTGATCAGGGGATTTAACGATCAGCACAAGCTCTACAGAGAGAGAACACAAGTCAGTCTTCTTCAGCCTGCTATCACTGGACTACACATTTAAAGGGATCAGTGCAGCTTTCTTAACACATCCCTCTAACTTAACTCAACCCTCTGAACGGCAGACTGAGTCTGCTGTGACTCCGATTCTTGATTAATATTAGAACTATGTCAGAGGTGTATCCCAAAAGATACTTCACTGTTTTCTTCTTCTAGTTTGACTGGAATAAATACACATTTTCTGCCAACGCACGTCTCAAGAATCTGAACAACCTTGCCAGTTCTAATGTATTCCTGCCAGGACATGTTTGTTTGTTCAGCAGTCTGAGATTCTGATCCCCACATGTCTGCTTTCCAAACTTTTCAAACTCTGTGCTCTCCCAAAATCATTAAACCTAAGGCAGTAGGCAGTGATCAATAAGTGCGGTTCTTCTGACCAGTTGGCCTTTTTAATGATTTATCGGCAGGATACTCACAAACTCTTCAGCAGGGGGCGGAAGAAAAAAACTGAATAATACTTGATGTGTCGGAAGATTTGCTCAAGCATAAGACCTAAAGATAAGACACAAATCATGAATTACGAAGAAAATTATTAGGTGCTATATATATAATATAATTATTTTAAACGGGTAAACAGACGGAAAAGGGTAAAAAAAAAATTGAGTTTAGGAAAGACCACATCTAGTCTTATAGTGTTCTAATTTTCTGTCTAAAATAATTTATTTAGGCAATTATCTGGGATTCAGTTATTAAGTATTGCATATTAATATGCACAACATATTTAGCCTGGTCCTACCAGACTCTGGTACATTTCATTTGTACAGAGAGTCTAGCCACTCTCCATTGACAAGCGGGTACTCTGTTGAAGTTTAAAACTATTGGATCTGCCCAGAGCCACTCTGGATCTGCCATAACCAATCGCTAACGTTTGGTTGTGACGTACGTATGTCATGCACATGTGCAACAAGAGGGGAGACCGACAACTATTGCCTTATATTTAGCATTAGCATCGCTAGCGTTAGCCTTAGCCAACTCCTTCACCACTAACTAACAGAGCGAGCTGGAAAATCAAACTTTTCCAGAACCCCGTGGGGAGGAGGGCCACAACATCATGGCCACCAACACAACTCAGCAAAGATTGTTCTTGCTCGGGCTTTAACTTCTGGATATTCAGCAGCGTTGCCACAACAGACCGAATGGCTTCGCTCGCATCTTTCTAGCGCACGTCCTCAACGTCATCGTTCTCAGCCACTCCCTCTGTTTACTGATTGGACCGCCAAATATTTGGCCAGAGAAAACCCAAGAATATACCGCAAACCCAGATGGTGTACTGAAGGAAAATGAAAACTGAGCGGAAGTACGTAGGAGGGCGGAGCCAGGCTACAACAAATTAACATTATTATTAAATTAAGACAATACAAATTACTTTAAACCTGTGACCCAAATGCAGAGTGGACTGGCGGCCTCGAGCAACCTCGGAGGGAAATACAATTACAGAACTTTTGCTTTCATTAGTGCTTCCAGCTTTTTGCCGCAAGGCAATCTAGCTGGATTTTTGTGTCGTAAATGTATTTTTGGGGGGGTTTTAAAATGGATTCAGCACTTACAAAAAAAAGAAGATACTGCGTCTTGTTAAGAGCAAACAGCCAAAGCTTTGAGATTGTCCAGCAATCTTTCAAATATTTGCTGAATGTGGCAAACGTTTTGTTATTTGAATTTCTGTTTTCCTTCATAACAGATTACACAAGAAACAGTTACAGCTGTATTAATCGATATTCCTATTTTAATAAAAGTGTTGTGTTTTCTCCAGTAGAAGCTGTTTTCAGCTAACAAGCTCCTATTAACCCTTAAATTACAGCTCAACACTTAACACTGCCTGTCCAGCACCAAACAGCAGACAGACACAGCTAACGACTAGCTATCACTAATTCATTAAAACATTAAGCTTGGACATTATTTTCTGCCTCCAGTAACTTTCTGAGAGGAGTTAGGTTGGATGTCTGGCTTTGTTCACACACGAAGAGGACAGTACAAACTGTATATAGAATCTGTACTACATTCAGTATTTTTACTTGGACTATTGTATTTGTATTGTGTTACTACCATACCACTTAGACGTCATCTTGCAAAAACTGTATATTGACTTTATATATATATATATATATATATATATATATATATATATATATATATATATATATATATATATATTTTATCTCCCAGATAACTACTGGCCAGCCGTCACATCCACATGCTGCGTCCCCCCATACCATCAACCGTCGCTACCTGTTGCTGATTGGCTGGAACAGCGTTTCGTGGCACGTGCACTCCTTTCTGTTTGTTTTCCATTTACACATTTCCATTTACACAGTTTTGTTTTAACCCACTCAGAAAACAGAGAGCCTAGTGACCGTGAAGAGATATTCGCTGAATTTGACAAAAAGTGTATTTGATTAACATCACTTACTATACCTTTAAGTATTGTGGCGCTGCAGACACGTCTCAGCCTACAAATTCTACCCTACAGACTGAAGAAATAAACTTTCTTTGCTACAGATCATCGGAAAAATCACACTATAATCATTTTTAATTTAATCTTTTTCAATGAAAATGAGAATAATAATACAGAAATGATCATTGCCTCCAATATCCTGAATCACATCGCAATATCTGTCAAAAATAATCGCAATCAGATATTACCCTCATATCGTTCACCCCTACATCACACATCTGTTTTCACAGGATGAATAAGAGGTTTTCCCCATCATGAATAAACTGACCTTTAAAATCATCGCAGTCCCCTTTAAATACAATAATGCATCTTGGGAAACTTGGTGTAGTTTGTAAACGTGTCAACAAAGTGCAAGACGGATGGATAAGAAAAGTTTTCCAACCTGTCCGCGTGTCCAGCAGGAAGCGTCCGTCGTCATTGCCGGACACGATGCGGTAGACGATGGGATCCGGCCCCCCGCCGTCTCTGGTCAGGGCGGAGACGCTCAGCACCTCAGACCCCACCGCCAAGGATTCTGGGAGCTGAGCAGTGTACTCTGAGCTCAGGAAGACGGGCTGGTAGTCATCCAGGGAGACCACGTCCACCGTCACTGTGGCGATGGAGTAGAGGTGACGAGGCAGGCCGCGATCCGTGGCCTTCACCTTCAGCTCAAAGGTGGGCGGGGTGTCGGCGGTCAGCGGGCGCTCCAGCCGCAGGATCCCAGAAAACTCTTCCAGAGAGAAGTAGCCGCTGTCGCCCGCCAGGAGGGAGTACTTCACCTCGGAGTTTATACCTGGAGGAGGACGAAGATGGACAGATGGGAATGAAAGTGTTTTCTGGTACCAACACAAACTGATTCAGTTTGTTTGATGAGCAATATAACGCACGGGTGTCAAACTCAACTTCACTAAGGGCCACACTGGAAAAGGAGAATCACATCAAGGTCCAGACATGTAGAGTTTATTGACATGCTTTTATTTAATCGAAAAAGACAAATATATTTGATTGTATTATTGTATGTCCCATATAGCCTTCTCACTTACAATTTGGTCGACATAAAGCACAAAAAGTCAGCAAAAAAGGTCCTTAGCCATCATAGGGTTTAGCAAATCAAGCAAAACAATGATTGCATTTTTAATAGAGGACTCACAGCAACCTGTTTCACAGCCTAAATATGAAAACTCTCTTCTTCTGTGGGAATGTTTGAGTCTCAAAGTCGGAAAATCTGCCCAATTCTGCATTGAGTGTCGCGCAATTGCTTTGCAAACATTTTCCCGTCTTTCTGGTTTGGCGCACAACTAGGCAGACCTAAATCTATTGGGAACCTATATTTCTATGCGGGCCGGATCACAAATTTGCGAGGGGCCAAATTTAGCATGCGGGCCTCGAGTTTGAAACATATGATATAGCGCTTTGATATGTCATTTAGTTTGAGTTGTATATTGGCCCTGAGCATGCTGCGTGCCACCTGGATTCTTTTCTTCAAAAGGAAAAAAACTAATTAGCCGAGTAATTGCTGCTGTTATCTAAACCACATCTGGATTCCCACACGGTGTGTACATGATTAAAAGTGAAGCCATGATGTCAAAGCACAGAGGGAAAACTCCAAAAACTGTGATCAAAAGATGAAAAACTGTTCCTGTTAAAGAATTTAAGATAACAACAGTACTAATCCAGTAGATGTAGCCCTTTCTACACACATCGCTCCGACAGCAAGTCTACCTAAAGCAGGCTGTACGCAGGGAGCATGAAATGTCAGCGTCATTAAAGTAACACTATATTGATAAAACTTGTAGGAATGATGCTTTTAGGAATAATTCCTGTGTACCCTCTTTGTTTTTAAAATGTAACAGCCCTGCAAGTGGCTCCTGGAGGCTGCACTGCTCCTAACCAGCCCAAAACAGAATGTACAGATTTTTTATTTTATTTTTACAGTTTTCAGCATTGATGTGGAGATGTATTAATATTCAGTTATATTGAGTTTTATTTTAATTTTTAATTTTTAATTTATTTTTTAAATCTGCGGAAAATTCGGTGGAATCATGCATCTGCAGATGCCGGATTCGAACGCGAGCCGCTGCCAAGGTCTCAGTCTACATTGAGCGCATGCTCTACTGGGTGTGCTAGAGGTCGCCCAAATACAGTTTGTCTTAAGGGTGGTGCTTTAAATAAGCATATAATGGCCAATAAAATCAAATGGGTTTCTCCCTTTGGGAGCATGCATGTCTGCATTGTTTCATGAGGACAAGTGGTAATTGTGGCGTACTGATGGTGCTAAAAGAAAGGGCAGAGGGTATGAATATACATAGTACACTTAAGGGCATTAGATGTCTTGCTCTATAACAAAGTGTAAGAGAGACCGGAAGATGGCTCCACCAATTGACAGACAACATTTGTTGGCTGTGCAGAAAACACCAAATTCCAAAACAATATGCAACCTGAACGGTCACAAAAGTCCTGACTATAGCAAGTATTTGCCTTGTTACTATTATCAGTGAGTAAAGACAAGTCAACAAACCACATAGGTTGATCACTGGCTCTACCTGGCCCCTCTTTTAAAATGTCTACACATCCTGCAGCTCACAGAAACAAGCAGACAGTTTTCCTTTAAGAGGTCACAAGCTGAAACGTTTGGGAACTGCTGTTTTAGGATAATTATAATGGGAGTGCCATAATTAAAAGACAACATGTTTAGCTCAGACAAAGCGTCAACAAACAAGTGGTTTGGCAATTTCCAGAGGGAAGATGCCTTTAATTGGCCTAAAGATTGTGCTACGGTTAAAGACCAACATTTCAAATCTGAATTTGAGAGCAGGAGTCTTCAACCTTTATTAGGCCAAGGACCCCTTTGCTGAAAGAGAAACAGAGCAGGGAGCCCCTACTACATATATTATATAAAATGGAGTTATACTTATTATACTGGGTCAGATGGATGGAAATGAATGGATATTCATATATAATTTATACATGTGGAAGGCCCAGCGAATCCTTAAGCTTAAATGTATTTGTGAATGGCTCCCATAGTGGCTATCTTACCTTGATTAGTAAAGTAAATCATCAATGTTGTGTACATTAAATGATTTTTACATGAATAGCCTGATTTATATATATATATATATATATATATATATATATATATATATATATATATATATATATATATATATGTATGTATTTATATATATATATATATATATATATATTTTATATATATATATATATATATATATATATATATATATATATATATATATATATATATATATATTTTTAAACTTTCAAATTTCATTAATTTGGCGGCCTCCCTGCAGTAACTGTGAGGACCCCCTAGTTGAAGATCTGTTTTAGACCAGTTGATTGTAATTTATATTTAATCATTTACTGTATTATGGCTTACTTTCCTAATGCTCTCTGTGAAACGTCCATTAGAGGCAAAACATTCCAAAAAAGAAATGTAATTCTGAAAAATGATAGTGTAACTGCTCCAGTTTCATTCTGACTGAATCCGGGAAGAAATCAAATTCAAATCCAAATCATCAGGTTTTCAAAACACACAATCTACTGACGCCAACTGCAGTTTGTGTCTTTTTTGTTGTAGTGTTTTTGTTACGTTTCATTGGCAAATAAAACAAAAAAAAGTTCATTAGTCATGGTTGTCTGTGAGAACATTTTGTGTAGAGAAAGAAGACAAGCTGCTACACATCTGAAGGAGTGGCTGACCTGTTCTGTTTGCTCCTGTTTTCCTAGCCTGCTCTGTTTGTGTGTGCGTGTCTGTGTGTGTGTGTATTTGTCTATTTCTGTGCATATGGTATTAGTATAGTATTAGTATGTGGTATTAGTGTTTGTACTAACAGAATATGTATGTTTGTGAGTGTCTTTGCATTTTATAGATCATTGTGTGTGGGTATGTGTGTGTGTGTGTATGTGTGTGTGTGTGTGTGTGTGTGTGTGCTTGTTTTACTATATTCGTGGGGTCCAAAAACCGGGGAATACAGTATACTTGTGGGGTTTGCACAGCCTTGTGGGGACCCCACAAGGTTAAAGTTCTGTTTGAGGGTTAAGACTTTGTTTTAGGATTAGGGTTAGAATTAGGTTATGGTTAGGGTGAGGGTAAGGGTTAAGGTTAGGCATTTAGTTGTGATGGTTAAGGTTAGGGTAAGGGGCTAGGGAATGCATTATGTCAATGACGGGTCCCCACAAAGACAGTGAAACAAACATGTGTGTGTGTGTGTGTGTGTGTGTGTGTGTGTGTGTGTGTGTGTGTGTGTGTGTGTGTGTGTGTGTGTGTGTGTGTGTGTGTGTGTGTGTATGTGTCGAACACCACACCAGTGCTACAGCTGGTTTCAGGTGAGGAGACTGTCTGTTTTACTTTACTCTTATCTGACCACTTACCATCTGTGGCAACACATGAATAAAATATTCAAACACAGCAATGAATTTGAAGAATTTGTTGCAAACTTCAACCAGAAGAGACTGGTTACGATTTGTTCAGTGCTAAAACGCTGACGTGATTTAAAAAGCGGTGAGATCAAATGATACGCTCAAACAAACAAACAGAATGACAAATTTGTGTGAGTGAGATTAACAGCAGGAGGCTATTAATCACAGGAAAGAGAAAAAATGAAGAAAAAACTGAGAAAATCGTGTCAAAGTAACACAAAGGAAACAAAGAACTGACAGAGATAAATGAACAAGCAAAGTGTTCCTTTATGTGTTGAGAAAATTTACTTACTTCTTAAGGTGAATAAAGTCTTTAGAAAGCCTCTCCCAAAGCTGAAAACAGGTTCGTTTTTCTGACACCATAGAAGTTTTCAATTCAATTTTATATATAGTATCAAATCACAGCAAGAGTTATCTCAATACACTTTACAGATAGACTATGTCTAGACCACACTCTCTAATTTACAAAGACAGAGAAAGTTTGAAAACGTTTCAGAGATGCGTGGTTCTCACAGGACAGTGACGGTACAAACATGATCTCATAGAATATGATGCATTGCTGTAGATTAAACTACCCAACATTATATAAAAGAGTGGGTTAAAGAGCTGAGCTTGTGAGCGGAAGGTTGTTCAATCATGGATGTATAATAAGACCTGGATACAGCGTTCGAGGCCGAGCCCCGATCATTCCTATGAGAGTTGCTCAGGGGTGCATAGAGCCATCATGGAGCCAAAAATGACATGGATGATCGGCATTGTGTCTGCACTATGGAGCCCATAGAGCAGGCGCACTAGAGACCTCCACCAGCCAAGCTAGCTACTTCCGGTTTAGTACTCCGTTAATGATTTCGCGGAGGTTGTGACGCTCAAAAAAATGTCTCCACTGATTTACAGACATCTCTTTCGCCATGTAAGTCTATGGAAAAAAGTATTTTTGACCCAGCAATTTCACTGTTTTGACCACTATGTTCAATTTGCCTTAAAGCCCGGTGCACTTCCTGGGGGCCTAGTTCAATCCCCAGACCGACAGGAAAAATTCTGGGGGGAGAAAATAAAAAAATGCAGCTCTGGCCTCTCCCTCATTACCACCATCAAGGTGCCCTTGAGCAAGATCCCTACAATTAGTAATTTTACTTTAAGTACTTCAACGACATTTTCCTTTACCTGTTTTAAAAGAAGGACTTTTACTTGTAGTAAAATATTTTCAGTGTGGAATTGGTACTTTAACTTAGGTAAAGGATCTGAATATATCTATCCCTGCTGGGTATGATGATATAATATAATACCATGTTCACCATCTTAGCTTAGCATGTGAGCATGCTTACATTTGCTAATTAGCTCCAGATACAGACTGATGATGATGCTAGATGAAAAGTCAGAGGATCACCAAACGGAGGATATTACATTTAAAAAAATGAATGTGACCTAATGTGTAAAGCAGGACGCTAATTCAAATTCAAGCAGCAAATAATGACCAGCACAGCTGGATGACTCGGTGGAGAGGTATTAGGTGGGCGTTTTCATAAAGCAAAAACTCTGTTGGGAATGGCTTAGTCTTTAATTATGTTCAGGATTAGTATACACTGTATGCACACAAAGGCGGGCCTGTGTATTAGGCTTTAGTAGAGTAAAGGATCGCTGACACCAGGTTTTATGGGTTGTCACAACATGTTCTGACCTGAGAGAAACATGATAAAGCTCTCTATGGTCTTATGGTCGTTGCACTTGCGTGTTTACAGCACCCAAAATGACATTTAAAAACTCTTTTACTCATTTTAGGCATGTCCAAAGGATGAGACAATTTTGGGACAAGATCTTCGAGACATTTTCATACAATGTGCAACAAGGCCATGGACCCAGAACCGCAGGTGGCAAAATTTAGTGTGGCTCGAAGAGATCTGGGTCTCTTTCAGTCCCAGACTCGCACTCTGGCATTTATATAATTTCTAGCTAGAAGCCTTATTCTGTGTAACTAAAGTCTCACCTACCTCCCTGTACAGTCGTTGGGTCAATGAGGTCATGGCTCACTTAGTCTCGCATTGCCAGACCCTCCTCCACAGCGCTGCGGAGGAGGGTCTGGCTAGTCTACACAGCATTCTGGGATGAGAGAAAAATGTGCTCTGGTTTATTGGCTTTTCTTTAAACAAATCACAATCGTCTTGAGCGGCGCTAAGTGCTGGACGGAGCCCCAGTGCCTCTGCAAAATAGCCTCTGGAAGGAACTTGTTTTGGTGGAACGTGTACGTTCAAAAGTAGTTTTAGTCGTGCAACAGAAAACTCAGATTGGACAGATAGTCTAGCTAGCTGTCTGTATTTATCCTGCAGAGATCTGAGGAGCAGTTAACCATAGTCCTCACAAATCCACCAGAGGTTGGAACACCAACACAAAGAGAGAGGAAGGTAACGGACATCTGGCCAAAAAGAAGGACATCCGGCAGAATGTCCGGCGGCACCGGAAGTGGAAAGTCATGGATATAGACTATGGCTCACTTGAAACTGGAAAAGCTCAGGTATACCTCGAAGTGATTGGGTAGTCAATTCCATAAAGTACGGCAACCATTCCTGTACTATTATAACAATGTCTATACTTTACACAATGTCACTTTTTCCCTATCTATCCCTATTCTAATATGGATATCTAACACTGCCTTTATTTTCTTTTTTCTTTTTCTTTTTATCCATAGTATCATTGTTAATATAAGCATGACACTGTATGCCTCTGTATATTTATATATACATGATGGTACTTTTCTGTCTGTCTGTGCTTGCCATTTCCCCAGGGAGGAAGGGGTGGATGTTGTGGGATGATTGTTTATGTTTGTGTTTACTTGATTGATCTGAAGAAACCAATACAAATAATTGAATAATCATAATAATAATAATATTTAATTATAAAAACCTACCAGTGTCTGGGTCCTTGGCGTACACGGCAGCGACGGGAGTTCGTACGGTCGTGTTGTCGAACACGGTGACCTCGTAGTGGCTGCTGGAGAACAGAGGCGGGTTGTCGTTCATGTCCTGGACTGTCAGCCGGATGTCTGCCTGACACGAGCGCCCGCCGCCGTCCGTTGCCTTGGCCACCAGGTTGTACTCGACCTCCTTCTCCCGGTCCAGCACAGCCAGAGTGAACAGCTCACCTGGGGACAGATGGACACAACACTGAAGCCATAATGACATTCAACAATAAGTTTGTCGTCATGTTTGTAATTTTCCCTGTCGTAATGAACACAATATAAAAAAAAAATTCTGTTTCATTTAACACACTCCTTACTTCCACAAGCTTCCAGATTTAATGTTTTTTTTCCGCCCATTAAGTTTGGCAATAAGAAAGAATCAGCCATACAAGCAGCCCAGTGAGGGCCATTACACACCAGAAACCAAATTATTGGATTGGTGAAACACAGGGGGATAGCTTTGATATTCCAGAAAACAGGCAAAAAGGATAGCGACAGACTCATTACACCCAGCTTACTGCCTCTTCAGAAAGCTCCTAACTGGTCCCAAGTTCGGCCCCATTAACGCAAGGCAGCTTTATTTAGTGAGCACATTTCAGCAACAAGGCAATTCAAAGTGCTTTACATAAAACATTAAAGAGCAGTTAAAAACAATTAAATAGAACAGAAAGACACACACACACACACACACACACACACACACAGAGACACAAAGATACACACACAGAGACACGCATCACACACACAGACACAAAGACACACACAGACACAAAGATACACACACACAGACATTCACAAACAAACAGAGCTGGCTAGGGAAAAAGGAGCAGAATTTGAATTTCGAGATAATGTTATTTATTTAATTAGTTTATATAAAGATACAAACCAATATCATTAAATCAAATGACACACACACACACAGTACGTATGGGCCAGTAAAAACCCCTACTATTGGCTGTGCAATATGTGCAACTGTAGCATTTTTAAAATGTATTCTTAACTTGCATACAATGCCAATGCCAACAATACAATGCCAACACGTATTATGTGTTGGGTAAACTCTTATTTTGAAAAGTAACTAGTAAAATATAGTGTAAATGTAGTGATGTTAAAAGTACAGTATTTCTTTCTGAGATGTTGTGGAGTAGCAGTATACATGTAAAGGCATAAAAGCATAAAATGGAAATACTCAACTAAAGTACAAGTGCTTTGAAATTGTACTTAGTATTGCCCTAAATGGCAACTTTCCATTTAGGGCCAGCAACAGGTCAACGTTATAGGCCTCATCCTTCAAGATATTTCAATCTGTACCAAAGTGTTGGATTGCAGCATTGCAGCCTCTACAACCTCTCTGTTGGCTAAAAACTGTGTGATATCTTACAGCCAATCAGGTGTTTTTGAAGACAAGAGAGAAAGATGGCATGACAGAAATTAAGTGTGATAAATGCCAGCGCTCCTGACAAAAAACAAACAATAGAAATGTTTTTGGCTCTTATCAGCACAAAGCCTATTTGAGTGCCGATGGCATCCCCGACTCAAACACTCAACGCAGCTCACTTAGAGGAAGCTCTCGTGTTTTGACCCCAAACAGACGCCATCGTACCTGTCCTGTGGTCGAGGTGAAACATATCTGCGTTGGGACCGTGGAGGGTGTAGGAGATCTGTCCATTAGCACCCACGTCTGGGTCTGAAGCCGAAACCTTCAGCACAAACATGCTGGAAGGTGAGTTTTCCATCACTGCCTCCGTGTACACCAGCTGCAACAGGAGGATAATAACAGTAATCAGGCGTTTATTTGCAGCTAGTGCTGCATAAATAAAATGACACGGCTACTGGGGCTCCAGCAAAGTCAAATTTGAAGCAATTGAGCGCTGGAAACTGAACCCCAAAATGCTCCTGATACGCAGAGGTTATTTTTCTAAGTTGCTTTGCGGGAAAAAAAAATCGGTCAAATTCACTTTTTTTTATTCATGGAAAAGGCACGTGATGCGAGTTGAGAAAAGTAAAGTAGGGCTGTGCCGAATACTTCGAAGCTTTAAAGCTTCTCTCATAACCTTGCCATTCGAGTTCTTTTTATGGTTTGCATGTCCATTCATTCTGTTTAAACTTTGTATTTTTGCAGTTGCAGATAAAGATTAGGCTACACTAACATTATTAGTATTATACTATTTGTAGAATGACATTCCCGTTATGGCTTTGTACGCAGGATTGTTTCCGACTTGTGTGAACCAAACGTTTCCAATAACTCCAGAGGCTTTTCTTTCTGTCGTAGCATAATATTGCTTCAGATTATTATTTCGACATGTATTTATGATTTATAGTCATTAAAGAAAGTTGATTTAATGAAAAAAGACTAACTCATTATATAATTGTATTCAAATTAATGGTTTTATTTGAGGAATTTGTTTTTTTAGGGGGGAGGACGTCATTTAAAATATGACTTCATTCGTGAACATCAATTAAAGCTTTTTGAATTAGAAAAAAACGGTTACACTTTACTTGAAGGTATCTACATAAGAGTGACATGACACTGTCAGGAACGTGTCATAAACATTATAAACAAGTCATAAACGTTCTGACATAACACTAAAACTCTCCAATTAAACTAATACGATTCTTTATTAGTGAAGGTTTAAGGAGGCACTGCGGGGGTGGGCAGGGGGTATTATCACTTGATGATAACTGAGAAGCATCATCGGTACCATTAAAGGAATGTCTGCTAACTGTTCCAAGTAGACACATGGATTATTATACTAAGCATCTCCCAGGTGGGAGTGTGTCTGAAAAGCTGGAGATGAGCAGGGACGTGCACAGACAGGCTATTGTAGAATGAATGAATGAAGCTTTATTAATGTAATGGACATGTCACTGCCTTGAAATTCCTAATGATCGTTCACAACAGATTGTTTGTCCCGTGCATATTTCTGCTCTCTTGCTGCTGCTGTTTTGCTCTGCCTGTTTGACTTCCTTACCAATTTATTTTAATCGGAACTCTTTAATCCAAGTCTAATCTCCCGGCTGGATATTTTGATTTTTTATTCCATAAATTAATTAGTTTGACAGGAAAGCTGAGCGCAAACAGGAATATATATATATATATATATATATATATATATATATATATATATATATATATATATATATATATATATACATATATATATATATATATAGTGCTTCATTTTTTAAAAAAAGCTCCCCAGAAAAAAGGGAACTTTCTCTCGAAGAAGAAAAAGGGCAGAGGCACAACTCCCCTTTGTTGTCTATGTGTGCATGTGCCTGTAGATGAGGACAATGTGAATTTGATGAATATTATGTAAATGAAAAGGGTGAAATACTTCCATGTCCTTCCTCACCTGTTCACACAGTGGACTGTTGTCGTTGATGTCCAACACGTGGACCTCCACGATCACCGGAGCCTCAGACTTCCCGTCGGTGGCCGTGACTTTGAGCGTGTACCTGTCTTTGGTCTCTCTGTCCAGAGCTTCCCTCGCGATCAAACCCCACTCGCCCTCATCCTCCTGGATGATGGCGAACTGGCCCATAGGGTCCCCATCTGCATGTGGGATGAAGAATGGAGTTACTAGAACGATAGTTTCTCTTACAGGGCTGTGAAAATAATCAAATTTTGATCGTGATTTGTTTGATTTCTATTTCAGCTCCTAACGATCACAAAAAAATCGGTAACACTTTACTCAAAGGTATCTACATAAGAGTGACATGACACTGTCATGAACACATGACACTGTCAGTTTGTTGTCACTTTGTTGTCAGACACTGTTTGTTGTCAGCTTTTGCTTCCATTATTGTATCTCTCTAAAGTTCTATCACCCTCTGAGTAATATGGTGTTTTCTTATAACAGCAGCTTTGAGATTGAGTACAGCTGCCATGTTTTTCCTGATGAATAATTCAATAATTTCTGTTTGCTTGTTAGTTGTTTATTTTCTCAGTTTCTGTATCAACATTAGGACTGACTCACCTGGGTACTTTGCATTTTATGGTTTCTTCTCTTTCTTAACTGCTCTTTAATGTTTTATGTAAAGCACTTTGAATTGCCCTGTTGCTGAAATTTGCTCACTAAATAAAGCTGCCTTGCCTTGCCTTGCCTTGCCTTTCAAACTTCCATTTTGATGGTTTTTCACAGTTCACAGGCAGATGAGTATGGCCATCGGTCTGCATGTTACAGCAGATTGCAGTCAACCACCTGTCAGCCAGGCTGATGGAGCCGCTGTAGAAGCTTTCTAACGCTTCAACCTCAAGAAGGAAATTGTTTGAATTCGTTACAGCTGTCAAAAGTTGCCACACAGGTCTGAAGTGCTGAACTGAGACGTTGGTTTTCTTTGGCAGTGACAAAATACTAATTGAGTGTTACTCTACATAAACAACCTGCAGCACCATGAGTGAAGAGTGTATCCATAGCCAACAGTTTCCCTGTGAAATACAATTACTTACCTGTGATTAGATCAGATTTGATAATTGAGCCCCCACTATATCCAAAATCTGATGTGGAAAAGGCAATTACACAGCTTAAGTCTTCAAGAGCAAAATACGTGTATGGGATGGACACACTCATGCTAAAACAAATATGTCAGTCAATCATGGGTCCACTGACACATACTAATCAAGGGAAATTTCCTGAGTCATGGAAACTTGCCAGTGTCATTCCTATACTTAAAGGTGGTAACTCCCTTATTACATCTAATTACCGACCGATTAGCATTTTGCCAACAGTCTCTAAAGTCTTTGAAAAACTGGTTGTTAAACAAATCACCAGTCATCTTAATTGTAGCTCTTTTCCTTTGCACTCAATGCAGTTTGGATTTAGGGCTAATCACTCTACAGAGACAGCGACATGTTATTTTTTGGAAAAGGTTAAATCAAATATGGACAAAGGACAGATAGTGGGAGCAATTTTTTTAGATCTTCGTAAAGCATTTGATACAGTTAATCATTCAGTTTTACTGCATAAACTTCATGCTTTTAACTTTTCCTCAAAAGTTATTAGCCTTATTAATTCTTACCTTTCATCTCGCTCACAAAGTGTAAGCATTGACCAATACAATTCTACCCCTTTACTATTATCAACGGGTGTTCCACAGGGTTCAATTATGGGTCCAATTCTTTTCAGTTTATACATTAACGATTTACCATCTTTGTGTAAGAACTGTGACACTTTGATGTATGCAGATGACACAGTTATTTTGGCCTACGGAAAATCTACAGAGGAAGTTGCCTCAAAACTAACAGAGGCCATGTCATTGATTGCAATTTGGCTTGAGCAATTGTGTCTGCAATTGAACATATCTAAAACAGTTACCATGTTCTTCTCAAAAAACAATATAAATATAAAACCTGAAATTTTAATATCTGGAGAAAGACTACAGGTCGTCAAAGAATATAAATATTTAGGATTATATATAGATTCAAACCTTAACTTCAAAACACATATTAAAAAAGTAAATTATATTTCTTTTCCATGATTATATCCCACATAACATATCGTTTAATAAGCTGGTCCAATACCCACTCTACAACAATAAAACCATTAGAATTATTATATAAACAAGCATTAAAAATACTGGATAAAAAAACATACCACTACCACCATTGTAGTATTCTGAGGAAATATCAGTTACTTACATGGGATAATCTCATTAAATTCAAAAATATCTGTTTAATTTATAAAATCAGACATGGTTTAGCACCTCCTTCACTATGTGATTTTATACATTTTAGATCCAGTGAGGTTAGGGTAACTAGAGGGGCAGTGAGGGAAGATTGCATCATCCCCCGGAGAAAGACAGCTTTTGGTCAGGCTGTCTTCTCCGTAAGAGCAGCTCAGCAATGGAACACAGTGCCGGCAGCTATTAGAGAGTCTTTCTCATTCTTTTCATTCAAAAAGAATGCAAAAAAAATGGCTTGTAAAGAGCCAAACTTGTGGGCACTAATGCTTTCTGTGTACATTTAAATGTTATATAAGTATTTTACATGAATTGTATTTATTAACCATAATGTGTTGTATGTAATTTCATTTTGTTATTTTATACCTGTATTGTTGTATGTAATTTTATTCTGTGATTCTATACCTGTCATTATCTTTAAAGGCTGCCTGTTTTACATCTGGCTGGGGGACTACCGATGAAAATTAGCACTTTTGAGCTAACTCGGGCACATTTACATTGTTTTAATGTTGATTAATGTTCACTGTCCCCTTTCAAATAAAGAAATAATCTAAAAATAATCTAATCCCGGAAAAATGCAACGCATGTAGGGATATGTAAAAGTAATTGTGATGTTTGATTGATAATTGATACTTTTCTTTGTTCAGTGTGGTTTCACTTGTGTACTGCTGCTGTAACAATGAAGTGATCTATCTATCTATCTATCTATCTATCTATCTATCTATCTATCTATCTATCTATCTATCTATCTATCTATCGTTCTGTCTATCTATCTATCGTTCCATCTATCTATCTATCTATCTATCTACCGTTCTATCTATCTATCTATCTATCTATCTATCTATCTATCTATCTATCTATCTATCTATCTATCGTTCTATCGCTCTATCTATCTATCTATCTATCTATCTATCTATCTATCTATCTATCTATCTATCTATCTATCTATCTATCTATCTATCTATCGTTCTATCGCTCTATCTATCTATCTATCTATCGTTCTATCTATTTATCTATCTATCTATCTATCTATCGATCTATCTATAATATCTATCTATCTATCTATCTATCTATCTATCTATCTATCTATCTATCTATCTATCTA
This sequence comes from Zingel zingel, assembly GCA_023566125.1. Classification (NCBI taxonomy): domain Eukaryota; kingdom Metazoa; phylum Chordata; class Actinopteri; order Perciformes; family Percidae; genus Zingel; species Zingel zingel. The sequence continues at coordinate 33,398,742 of CM042323.1, read as the reverse complement.
TCTATCTATATATCTATCGTTCTATCTATCTATCTATCTATCTATAATATCTATCTATCTATCTATCTATCCATCTAATCATTATCTTACTCTTCGCATCATTTAGATCACCAAATGAAAATAAGAAATAGAAAAGTTTTAAAATCTGCATAGTTATAACAGATCATCAGGACCATTGAATAAAAAATAAAAATAAAACAAACTATAGTATAATATTAATAGGCATCAATTTTTGATGCTTCTTCATACAGTTAAAATGTTTGTATTATTTAGACTCATTGTTCTCAAATATGCATTTTTGTTGTTTGGAGAAGTTTTTGAAACAACATCAGATCAGATCATCATGTAGTGAGTGAAAATCCTGAATGTGAATGTAACTGAAAAGTTAAAATAATGAATGAAATGTAAAAAACAGAAGACAATGACCATTTTATGAGCTTTTCTTGAGTGGCTAGTCAAAAGTAGTATTGCATGACAGGTCCAGATCTCAGTTTCTAAAATCCAGGCTGATGAAAAAGCACCAAAAAATTAAAGTAATGCATTTTTGATTTTGCTGTGTGAAGCAGCTCCGTTGTAGACAAATACTGAAGGAGTAAAATCATCACATTAATCACACTGGTGGCTTGTTTGGGTTTCTTTACGACAAGCCAGTGTCAGCATCAGACAGACCCTACCATTTATAGATAATCTCAATGCAAATGTTCCTCAGTTGCACTTTCCAAAGTGACAACGAGCTCCTTTAAAACGTCCGGCTTAACTGTGTGGAGGAAAATGGAGGATTTGCATTAATTCCTGTCTTTGTTTTTTGTTGTTAGCTGCCGGGCATCTGTCTTGTCGGCTTGACAAGACAGATGTGTCTCGAGATTTAATTTCACCTCATTGTCTTGATGAATCCCACAGTGTAGCAAACAGGGTAATTTGGCTGATAAAACACAAGTGTGTCTCACACTCACACACACACACACACACACACACACACACACACACACACACACACACACACACACACACACACACACACACACACACACACACACACAGAAAAACAAATACATGATCACAAGTAAGTGTGCGAGTCACAAACAATTACACTTTTATGCACACCTGCATACACACTTGCTACACACAAGGGAACATCACACACTCATAAATACACATTTAGACGCACTCACCTGTGATGTAACACGTCACAAGGCGGTTCTCCAATGACACGTCAGCATCTGTGGTCGTCATGGAGACAATGACTTCCCCGGGGCTGCTGTTCTCCACCACTGAGCCCCGGTACACGTCATCAGAGAACTTTGGCGGGTTATCGTTCTCGTCCGTCACGGTCACCTCCACCAGGACGCTGGATGACAGCTTAACGTCGCCGCCGTGGTCTGCAGCCAACACCGTGAACCTGTACACCCTGGTCGCCTCACAGTCCGTCTCCCGTAGGGTCGTGATCCAACCGCTCTCTCCGTCGATGGAGAATACCTCAGTGATGTCCACCGCCGTGTCTTCGGGTAGAGACTCCAAGCTGTAGGTCACAAGACTGCTGGTGTCTGTGTCCGGGTCGTTGGCGGTCACCTGCGGGTCAAAATCAGCATTTTAAAGAGGTGTGTTGACATTTTAGGAAATGAGCTTGTTGCTGTCTTACTGTGAGTTAGAGGAGAAGATCATTTTCTTCTCTGTGCTTTCAGTAAAAATACTGGTCCGTGGTGTTTTAAGCCGAGTTTAGCACTTGTCTAAGTTAGGCTAAAGCATTCGGATAAAACTAGGCAAAAGCTGCAGTCATGCAGTATCAGCAGAACATGAAAAACTCCCATCATTCCAATTTAGCAACTATTCTAACTGTCTGGCTAGTCTATTGTGTTCTCAAATGATCATACTAAAAGGACAGTAAGGCCCATTGACTATGTAAATGCAGTCTTTAAAATAAGACATTTACAGATTGTTTACACTTTTTGGCTACAAAGTGATGTAGTAATTTTGCAAACAAGGGCCTTACAGGGCTGAATGTATTCACACCAGATATATGCCATTTTTGTATTGAGCTACCTGTCTGTAGCACAAGTAAACAGATACAGACAAGAAAGTCCTTTTATCTTGCTTAATCGATTTGCTTAATTGACAGAAAAAGTGTTAATGTTGGACATTTGAGCAATGGTGCCTTTACAGACAATTTGCCACTGTTTTTTTAGACTTCTGTAGGTTTTTCACCAAGTGGAAGAAATTCCTGATATCTCAGACTTGGAATCACAACTAGGAGACTGACATGAATGTTTTCCCACTTGACTGACCACAATTACTGTCTCAACAATATGATGTGAATGCAGCGTAAACCCAAGTAGTGTTGTTTAGCTTAACTTAGGGCTAAATTGGTTTTAAATTAGTATGGGAAACACATTTTAAATACCTTGTACATCAACTAAAAAGTACTTGTTCTGTCCACAGTGACTTCAGTTTGTCCCAAAGATTAAAAAAAATAATAATAATTGAATGACTCACCTGAATAACAGTGGTTCCAGCAGGCATGTTCTCAGCCAGGAAGGCCCTGTATGGGTTTGCATCAAACACCGGCTGGTTATCATTCACATCTTGGACCTGAATGCTGACCGACACCAGTGAGGCAACATCAGTACCGTTGTGGCTCCCCTTAGCGATCACATCTATCTGATACCATTTTGTCTTTTCGTGATCCATAGTCTTCTGTAACAGCAATGTTCCACTTTCTTTGTCCAAACTGAACACTTTGTCTTTGTTGCTTTCCACAGTGTTCCCGTTCACCAGGCTGTAAATAAGTGGCATGTCAGAGTCCGCCCTCACGGAGCCTACCTCTGTACCGACGGGGATGTCCTCTGCAGCTGAGAAGGTGTAGAGAGGCTCTGAGAACTTTGGAAGAGGTACCTCAGGAGGAACCACTTTGAGCTGAACAGGGACTGTGGAGTTATAAAAAGGAAGGCTGCCATCGCGAGCTTTGACTTTGAAGTTGAAAATCTTGTTCTCCATGCCAACGAGGCTCTCTTTGACACTCACGACTCCGGTGAAAGGGTTGATCTCGATAATGTCTTCGGTCACCTCCTCGGCTTCATCTACTGTGTAGGTCACATCTGCATTTTTGCCATCATCTGCATCGTAAGCCATGATTTGAATGACAGGGGAGCCTTTATTTACAGTTGACTGAATTGAAACTTGGTACTCTGATGCTTTAAACTGAGGAACGTTGTCATTCTCATCTGTGAGAATAATCTTGACCGTACAAAAGGCCACTCTTCCGCCACCATCTTTAGCCATCACTTTGATAGCTATGACTCTCTGGGCAGGGTTCTCTCTGTCCAATGGTTGTGTTGTAACAATCTGCCCATCAGTGTCGATGGCAAACTTCTCATCAGCAAATTTGTTTATGATGGTGTAGTCAACACTGCCATATGGCCCGTCATCAGGGTCAATGGCCGCTAATCGGATCACCCGAGTTCCTGCCTCTGCATTTTCAGCCAGCTCGGCTTCGTAGATGCTCTGCTTGAAGTGCGGACTATGCCTGTTGCTGTTTATCATGTCAATATTGACTGGTGCTGTTTTCTGAAATACTCCATCAGACACAGCCACTGTCAGGTTATAGTAAGGATCCAGATTCCTCTTACAGACATTAGAAAAAGAGATGATTCCTGAGGATTCATTGATGTTGAAGTAGTGGCCTTCGTTCCCTGAGAGGATTCTGTACTTCAGGTTATTCAGGTCCTCAGTGTCTGGATCTGAAGCTTGGATTTTGATGACTATGTGACCACACTTTGCCATTTCATCCAGTGCCACGTCATACTGGGAGGTGACAAAGTCTGGTGGGCTGTCATTGACATCCGTGATATTTATGAAGACATGGGTTTCACTACTAAGAGGAATAGTACCATTGTCAGTGGCTCTGACTTTCAAATGAAAGTGATTTGTCTTTTCATGGTCCAGCACCTGTTTTGTGACAATCAACCCGCTATGAGGGTCTATCTCAAAGAAATCCGTCTCATTCATCTCCGTTTTCACAATCTGGAAGGTAAGGTCTTTATTTCTGCCAGAGTCCTTATCAGAGGCAGAAAGTTGTATAACAGAGGTGTTGATTGGGAAACCCTCAACAATGGTCACAGTGTAAGATAGCTTTGAGAAAACTGGCGTGTTATCGTTCGCATCCTCTACTTCTATTTCAATGGAGGCCACAGAGAAAGCTCCGGTCACAGAGTCAGTAGCACGAACTGTCAACACATGCATGGTTTGGCTCTCGTAGTCGAGGGGGTTGGTGACGGTCAACACACCAGTTTTGAAATCAATGTGAAAGTGTTGTGAGGCATTTTCCTCTTCAAGGTTGTAGATGAGCCGATAGCCCTCTGGATTCCTGGCCTGGACGTGTAAGATGGTGGTGAACGGGGGGACATTTTCGGGGACTTTCAGCGGATACAGAAGGGTCTGGAAAACTGGGTTGGTTTGATTTCTCACTTGAATACTGAGCTGTGCCATTGTGCTGTGACTTGGCTCACCGTCGTCTATAGCCATGATTGTCAACACATACTTATTCAGAGCTTCAAAGTCAAGAGGCCTTTTAAGGGACACATCGCCTACGTCAGGATCTATCCTGAAGAGGTCGTAATCCTCCTCCAGTGAGTACATGATGGAAGCATTCTCTCCCAGATCTCGGTCGATTGCAGTTGCTTGATATAAAACATCTCCTGGTTCAGAGGTTTCAGAAATCATCATTGAAAAAGGCAAGTTCAGAAACTGCGGAGAGTTGTCATTGACATCATCTATAAAAACCTTGACCTGGGTGGTAGCAGTCCTAGCTGGTGTTCTCAGGTCTTCTACCTTCACAACTACGTCATAAACATCTTGTTCTTCTCGGTCAAAAGGGATACCTGTTGTTTCAAGAACGCCTGATGTCTGGGAAATTACAAACTTTCCCATTGGGTTTACCACAGAATACAAAAGAGGCTCATTTAAAAAAGACCCTTTGGCTTTCAGTGCCACCAACATTTTGACTGTCTTTAGGTTTTCTGTAACGCTTGCTGAATACACTTTCTGCTCAAATCCAAGATCGCTGGCTGTTAGGTTTGTCACGTTTACTTTGACGGTAGCTGAGTCTTTGTAGAGGCCGTCAGAGGCTTTGACAACCAGTTTGTAAAATGGCCTGAATTCAGACACATTGCTAACGCTAATGACTCCAGTATTGGGATGAATTGAAAAGGCATTGTGAAGATTCCCCTCAGTGATGCTGTAGGAGACTGCTGAGTCTGAGTCATGGGCCATGACGCGCACAACCTCTGTATCTCTGACAGCTGGGAAGATGATGGATGGCTCATACACAGGTGTGGAGAAATATGGTGGGCAGTCATTTAGGTCCAGGACGCGAACAGTGACCTTGGCAGGCTCCGTTGCATACAGCAATGGCTCCCCCGAGTCCTTTACCTGCACGGTGAAGTGATACTCGGCCTTGTCTTCAAAGTCCACTGGTGAAATTAAAGAGATGGTGCCCATACTCGAGTCTATCTTGAAGATGTTTAGGGCCTCCTGTTCAAGGATCTGATAGACGAGCAGAGAATTTGAATCTTTGTCTGCATCTGAAGCCTGGATGACCAAAGGGGTGTTTCTTTCTCCCATAACCATACTATTGATGTGAGCTGACTCGCTTATTTGGCCCAGGTACTGCCGCTGCTGAAAAACAGGAGCGTTGTCATTCTTGTCAATCACGTAGACGTAAACGACCGTCTTGGACGAGGCTCCAGCCGTGGTGGAAGCTGTAACTTTGAGCTTGTAGGAGGCAGAGTTTTCAAAATCAAGATGCTTTTGGATCGAAATCAACCCAGTGTAGGGGTTGATATGAAATGTTTTATTTGGGTTGCCACTTTCTATCCCATAATGCACTGCAGCAGGGCTGGAGGCTGAGATGGTGACCACTGGTGTTCCAAGGGTGCTTAATTCACTGATCTCTGTTAGGTATTCATCCGAAGGGAAGGCAGGTGGGGTTTGGTCGGAGATGCGGATGTGGACGTGGACTGAGCAGAGGTCACTGCGCTGAGGGAAGCCCTGGTCAGTGGCCTTTACTGTCAAGTGGAAATGGTCCTGAGGTTGAAGGTCCAAAGGTTTGGACACACTGATGGAGCCCAGCTCCGGATCAATGGAGAATAAGTTGTTGATATTCCCTGCAGGGAGAAAGGAAATTCTGTTTTATACATAATTAACTATTACAAAATGTTATAATTCGTATCATTTTACACTATGTTTTAGTCATAGTCACCTTTTGTCACAGACTTAAAAGGTCTATAACTGAAATGGTACTGACTCTTTTATGCTTTTCTTTTTTAGGTTTTTATGCAGTGTTGAGTCCACCACTTTATTTGATTTAATCTCCTACTTATATATATCTGTTAATATTACAAAACATTTAACAGGTAATTGATCAATTATTCTCCTATTATCTATCCATCCATCCATCCATTCAAATAGGCTAATGTGGTTTATTGCTGTGAGTTTGGAAATCACTGCTCCTGGCCAAGAACATTAAGCCCGTGAAATTCTATATTGTTGTTTTTACACTTCAGTTTTTGTACAGATTAAACAATTCTAGCTCTAGGCAAGAAAGGGAAAATGTTGAATTATTTCCTTAGAATAATTTATATTATTAATATTATTAATCCAACAATAGTTTCAGATTACTTCACTCAACTAGGCTATAAAAGTTGTTTATTTAACCCTTGTGTTGACTTCGGGTCACATTGGCCCGTTTTAAATTTTTGTTTTATATCAGAAAATATTGGACATAGAAATAAGCGCTGAAAATGTGTAGAAGAAAAATTTAAAAATTTGAAACGTTGGAAAAAGCAAAAACAAATCGTGAAAAAAGGCGTCACAAATGTCAGAAAAAAAAGGTTTTTTTACAAGGTTGAAACGAAGACAACAAAAGGGTTAAAAGTGCAATTTTCTTGATTCTACTGCACTGAGCAATATTCCTACTGGTTTGAAAGTACTTATTTCATTTAAGAAACTGCTCTGCAATAAGTTACATTTATCATGCCCTATTAACTTTTTTCCCCCTGTAGTTATAAGGGAAAATAGTGTTGAAGGTTGAATCAGGGACAGTATTAGTTGTTAAGATGGATGTTCTTTGCTGTGTGAAATACATTGTGCATTCACAATGTGTTCCGCTGCAGCAGTTGGGGTCATTACCAACAGCTTTGATCATACATAATCAGCAATATCCCTTGGATTAATTATACATATCGGGTTTAGCTGTTCCAGAAATCTCTCAGAAGGTGAAGATGTTTCAGCGTAATGTGTGATGTGAGAAGTAAACACAGGGGCCATAAAACGATAAAAGACAAGAGACGGACTGAGATCAGGAGGTTTAAATTCTAATCCCAAACAGAAAATCATGGCTGGGAAGGCAATTGAGAAACACTTTCTTTCCCCAGACATCATCATTTTGCACTTGAACCCTCTGCTTCAGTGAAGCTAAAACTTTGAGACATCTAAAGGCTGTTGGCTGTACAGGGTAGCTCCCGGCGGTCTACATTAGAAAATGGCGGCAGCTCCCAGGTGTGAATATATGTAACTGAATAAATGTAAAGCAGTGTGAAGCTAAAAAGGAGCAAACATAAATAAAAGATTAAAAAAAGGTAAATCACCGGAGTTCAGAGAGTAGCTGATGTCGGCATTGCTGCCCATGTCCCTGTCCAGAGCCTTGACCCGGACCACCTCGGAGCCTGTAGGGGCCAGGTTGGAGATGCTGGCCTCGTAGCGGGGGCTGAGGAAAGTTGGCGAGTGGTCGTTACAGTCCTCCACATGAACCACCACCTTCACAAAGTTCCTCTTTACTGGGATCTCCTGGTCACGCACCTGAGGAGGAGGAAAGAAATGTTAAAGTGTCTGTGGAGAATATTAGAGCTGTTACAGTGATAACTGCTGGAAGAAACATAATACGAAAATATAAAATAATGAGTATTTTTTTTTTACTGCATTTTATATATTTGTGTGCCACGTGTTAATCTCCCAGGCACATTTGAATTTTTTTTTTTCTTGTTTAAATGTTCTGTTCTTTCTTTCAAATTCATCTAAAGTCAAGTGGAGTTGAACTTATTTGCAGAGCACATTTAAAATCAACTGAGTCACTGTCAAATAATACGCCAAAATGTAAATTTGACATTTCTTTTGAAGGATGCAGCGTTTTTTTGTAGGCTGTAAACATTCCCCCACTTCTTACGCTACATAAACCATTTAAATTCCAAATTAAATAGCTGAAAATGCCTGGTGACGAAGCTATACCTGAGCGTTTGTCATGCCTGAATTGTACTACATTAAAAATAAATACCTTTTAACAATTGTTTGAATTGTCTGCTCTTTATTTTAGTGGTTTAATCCATTGTTTTGTTAAATGTTAAGTCGGTGTATTTATAGAGCACAACAAACATTGACCAAAGTATGTTTAGAGTTGAAATAGTTAAAAAACATGAAACTAAAATGAGAAACAAAACAACAATAATTATAAATAAATGTAAACATAAAGCTATTTGTAGAATGGTGCAATACAGATCAAGCTTATTATGATCATTTATTATTAGTTCAAACAATTGTTATATAAATGTTAATACTGACAGTTGAGATGTATTGGGGTCTATTCTGTCATATCCTGTCTCTAACTGTTCTACACTACGTCATGTTTCATTAAAATACACTAAAGATATCTCTACTGTACTCCACTGAGATAACTGTGTTATTACCATGACGATGAGCGTATGAACAGAGATCATCTCGTAGTCGAGCTCCTCCGTCATCACCAGGACTCCACTCTTTGGGTCCAGATGGAAGAACTTGGTGCTGTCCTGATGGAGGCTGCTGTGGATGGAGAACACCAGTTTGCTGTTGGTGTCGGCGTCCTGCGCGCTGATCTGCAGGATGTCCTTCCAGGGGGACGTGTCCTCGGGAACCCTCACCTTAAAACACACGGGGACACAGGAAGAAATGGCGCAAGTTGTTGAAGTGGTAATGAAAAAGAAAACAAACAAACACAGGATACAACAGGGTTGGAAAAACGGATATTAAAATGAGTTCCTGGACTTTTACATTTCAATTTGAACACAATTTGTATTCACAAAAGGCAGTCTGACAGAAGAACAGAAAACATTGTGAGGACAAGTAAATGGTCTGTTAGAACGATTTCAGAGACAGGACCAGACGGAGCGTTGACTACTATGATTAAGATAACAACAGCCTTGTAGTGTCTGTTGGATGTCCTGATAATTACAGTAAAGAATGCATGTTGATAATTCTCAGCATGCATCTGAATTTAAATTGAAAGTGTTATGTCTTCCTAGCTTCTTGGTTAACACAAATACTCACAAAAACCTGGACAGAAATCAATAAAGCATGGCCTACCAAGCCCTAATGTGAATTACTAACATAGCTGTAACAAGTCAATGTTAGGAGTTTATTTTATTTATTGCGTGTAGCCTGATGTATAACCAATATACTATATATAACTTGGGTAAATAAATAAATAAATATACATATTTTGTAACTATTGAGTGTTCATTTTACTGTCAGACTTTGGGGTTTGTGTCCACAGGCAGCGTCAGTTCCACACGTCCCATTAATTGTCTACGTAAGCAGCCGGGCAATGCATTCTCGTAGTGTTGCTGCAACTTTTGAGACGGGGCGTTACGATGCCCGCTCCTCATTTGCATAAAGTTGAATCCAGGCTACGTTATGCAAATGAGTCAGTAGAAAGCTCTCTTCCTAATTTCTAATAACTCTGACCTTAATTGCCTACCGCCTGTAAACTGTTCTTGTCTTACAGACCGTTCATCATTGTTTATGGTTCGTTGAACAAGCATTGAAAACATTTGTACCCTTTCCAATGAAGATCTGTAAAGCTATTTGGATTTTTACAAAATGATCTTTAAAATACAGTGTCCCGGAAAAGGGATGTTTCTTTTTTAGCTGAGTTTACATAAAACGCATAGAGTAGATCTTGCAGAGCATCATTTTGCCTAGTATATGAATATCCAAAAGTACTTATGTAACACACAGTCTATTTCTGTCTGTCTCCCTCTTTCTCTCTATTGCTCTCTCTCCAGTCTGCCCTGTTTATCTGGAATACCTACAGTATCTTCCTAATCTGTTTATTTTCTACTTGTACTGGCAGCATGACATGAGGAAACTATGAGATATGCTATAATGATGTTTAGTATCGCGAAGACGATGTGACTTGCGATAGATGAACGTATACTGTATGTACTCAATTCTGCTGCTTTGGGTGTTCTGCTAAAGTGCAACAGACTGCTTGTTAATATTTTTGTGTTGAACATATTGAACATTGAATTGAATATGAAGGGAACCACTAGAAAAAAAACAACGAAAAACGACATTTGCATTTTGGAGTGCTGTTTCCTGCTGATGTTTTCTTTCAACTGGCACAGAACATTTCTGAGTGTCTTTTGCTATCTGTCGCGGCCTATCGCAATGTGTTTGTTGCCCCAGTTGATGTTGCAATGACGATAAAAACAAAGTTTTTAAACGTATTTAAATAGAAAAAGAACGATGTATTGTGCAGTCCTAACCTGTACCATAATTGATTATGGTCTGAAAGGGTTTTATGTTGAAATGTTAACTTTATGTTAGTACCCTACTTTTATTTACCCTGTATTTATCTGATTTTTGTGTTGAATTGAACATTTTATACTTGTACCCTTTATGTACATATTTTGTTTTGTGTCAGCATTAGGAAAGTGTTTATTTAAAAATGTGTTTGAATAATCCTATAATGGGTGAGCCATTCATTCATACCTGGTGTGTTAGAGGGGAAGAAAAGACACACCTCATAGATGCAATACAGGTACTTTAGCGCCCAATTGTCACAATTTAAATAACAAAACTCACTCCTTCTCAGTCTTAACTCAGTCACATCTGAACACACAGACATGATACAGGTACTTTTAGATTCAGAGCAACTTACACTCGGGGATATCATTATCTGTGATGTCCATTGCAAATAAACAACAAATAAATCCGCTTAGAAATCATAGTATTAAAAAATACCCTCCTTATAACTGCAGAACTTGTCTGACAATAATCATATTTTGTAGATCCCTTAAGTATTAAAGTAATCCAGTGATCGTTGTACGTACGTACGTACATCTATGGGCACATTGCAAACAGGAACTGATAATAGCTAAATCAGCATACTTTTTATGCCACTTTGCTAAAAGTAAACAGTTATAGGCAAAAGAAAAATGGGGCTCAAGGTGTAGCTCACAGACTCCATAGCAACATTATATTTTCTGTTTACATCCCCCAAAGCCCCTTAATTCTGGGAACTGTAGTTAGAGCATGAATATACCCTAAATAGAAGTGAAGCAAAGAATGAAATAAAAACAAGTTAATCCAAAATGTCAGTCCAAATCCAAAATATGACAAATCTCATGTTGCTATTAGATTTACTGTTAGCCAGAGACAGGTTTGTCTCTCTTTTTTCAGCTTCCAATGGGGGTCAAGTTTGAGAAATACTGGTTTGTTCTTTGATGGAGAGTTTGTTAAGTTGGATAGTTTTGTTGTAAAAAATAAAATAAAAACACGCCTGACATTCCCATAAGTATTCCCGTAAGCATGATTGCATTATCGTTCTCGTCTCTCACCTCGTACAGCGACTTCAGGAAGACCGGGCGATGCTCATTCATGTCCAGCACACGGATGTAGGCCTGCAGTTTGGAGGTGACACACACAGGGTTGGAGAAAATGGATGCTCAGCATGAACAGCATTAAATATGGAAAGCAGCAGTCAAAGCTGCTTTACACGCAGTACCTGAGCCGCTGCTGTCTGCAGGATCAAGGATTACATTCTAAAACGGAGATGTTCAAACTCAAATGAAGACATAATGAAGTTGGTACTGCTCAGTGAGTTGACGTTAGAAGTAACGTAGCTTGTTCAGAGGACTGAGGGTTGGTTCCTACTATCATTAAAGAAATACAGTGGGGTGTTTTTACTGTAATGATCTCTTTCTGTTGCTTTTCCAGATTCTCACTTCTAAAAAACTGTCCAGTAGTTATGCAAAAAGTGAGCTGAGCTGGCCATTGTCTTGTAGTCAGTTTGACTCTCTGAATATACTGAAAGTTAGACAAGAATTAATTGTTGCAAATGAGTTTGGTGTGAACACAACAAGGCAGATATCATGATCCATCAAAACATCAGGATTCCCTCAACCTTTCTGTCAGTTTTGACTTAAACCACAATTTCCAATCCTGGCATCAGGAAAAGAAAGTATTCTCATTTGGTATATTTTCTGCAATTTTTAGTAGTTTTAATCCTCAAATTAAAGGGGAAATTCAGACCATTCTTGCCTTTTTTCCTTCCCAAGTCTTCACTTTTTTTGCAAATACGGTGAATGTTTGTACAAATATCTTTGGTTTTTCCGTTTTATGTCTCTAACCTGTGTGGTGGCGCTGTGGTGGCCATCGGTGACCCGAACCGTCATGTTGTAGTTGGAGCGTCGAGCCGCATCGAGCCGGCGGGCGATGGAGATGGTACCCGTATTCCTCTGGATGTCAAAGTCCTTTTCTTTATCACCAGCTGAGAGCGCGAGAGAGAGAGCGAGAGAAAGAAAGGTTTATTCCATCAGCTGTTGATGCAACAGTATGAGGGTCCAAAGCTGTCAGATGTTATATCTTAGATGGTATGTCAGACTCTGCAGGTCTGATTCTGACTAGTTGCAGGAATGATGCATCTTGGCATCGTCCTCCAGTATTTTTTTTGCAGAGTTTTGTAAAAAATGTTTTGCTGTAGTGTTTCTGGTAAATCCATCCTGTTAGAGTGATATATATAAAAAAAAAACTACAGAGAAAACCAGAGATAAATAGAAGTTTCTTTCCTTCATATGAATCCATCTATCAGAGCAGGACATTTCGATGGCCTCTTATTTACAGACAGAGCTGAGAAACCAACTGAGACACCCAGCAACAACAATAACACCACGCCTGAGCACTTGTCTGAGTGTCTATCTGACTTTAAAAAAAAGCAATCTCCATTCATGTTTAACCTTGATTGTTCCTCCTTCCTGTCCTGCTGTCAGAACAGTAGAGTTAGATGGTGCAGAGATGAATGAATGAGTCTAACGCATTTTGTCAAGCACAGAGCGTGTTATCCAGACTTTAAGATGAAAAGTGGAGTTTGTGAACACTAGTGGTGCTGAAGAGCAATATTTGGATGAGATAGTTCTCGGGCCCTAGCTGGCACCCGGCGCAGCGCAAAGCCAGACACAAGTGCCTCTGCTAGTTTAAGACAGACACAGTTGTCAGTTTCCCGTCCAGCGCCCGCCTCGTTTAAATAGCAAATGCACCCGCGCCCATCTTTGCGCCCATGGGCGTGCTGCTCTTAAAGGGAGGTGTGTTCAGGTGAATCCTTGGCGTATTGCTATCTTGAGGCAGTGGGAAGTGATCGCGCCAGTGACCAACAAAAACCTGGTCTAAAGTCAATAGCGCAGCATTTCATTGTTATTATAACAGTAAATTAGTAAAAAGTGCCTAGGCTTATGCAGAGGGCATGCACATGATGCTTGTTACACACACAGGGAAGGGAAGATTACAAATAAAACTATTACGGTGCAAATAATAGCAATGCGCCAAGGTACGCCAAGGTACGCACCTGGCTTTTAAAGGGAATGGGAGATGACACTCTGATTGGTTTATTGCATGTTACGCCCAAAACACACCTATGATTAATCAAAGTCACAGTTTTTTTGGGTTAATGGACTACCAAACGCCGCTGCATGACAGAGCTCCAGGGCCTGCAGCTCCCCTCTTCCTGCTAAATGGCCGGTGTGTGTGAGTGAGAGCGCAGTCAGCGAGCTTGTTACGCCAGCACTCTCTTACCATAGGTTCCAGTTAATCTTATAATGTGTGTAATTATAATGTGTTGAGTTATTTAAACAAACGATCGGGGAAATAAACGCCTCTTGTCCGCGAGTCTCACTGATAGAACTCTGGATGGAGCTCTATCAATGAGAGCTAGCTAGCCTCCTCTGAGAATTCCTCTGAAATTCACAAAAATGCATTAAATTGAAATCGGACACCATTGTTAGCTTTATAAGACCTTGGGGTAGATGTTATATAAGTGGCGTGACGGAATTCTAACTGTAAATATAGCTACTTATGCCGGCAGCTGAGTATTCCAGTAGTCCAGTACCCAGGGAAACGGTGACTTTCACTGGGTATGGAGGTTGCCGCTTTCTCGTCAGACTGTGTGGAGCTCCTAGCTGAAGTCCGACACGTCTTACCAAATTTGCAATTAGCCATCAATTTTCGTAAAGCGGCCCATATTTGAGGGTCAGTGTATGTTTTGGCCATTCGATTTTCATTTCATTAACAGGTATTAAAAAACCAAAAAACGAATGGTTACTTGATTTTCGTTTTAAAATACAAAATTTGAAATTGAAATACAAGGCGTTTTTTCCTTTTCATTGTCAAAAGGGAATGTGAAAATTTAAAACATGCTTCGATTTTCATTTTCTATTTCATATAACAAAAAAATAAATCACTAGAAAACAGAAATGGAAAAAATGCCAGTTTTTTCATATTCTGAGACCAGATGTTGCATTTTCAAGGCAGTAGCACATTCTCTTAACACATCCATGACTAGCACCGGTGTAGCCTACCAGTTTTGCTTTAAACCAGGCTGCAGTTGAGGGAAACTGACTGTAGCCTAACTTCCTGAGCGACTGATCATCCGTTTTTTGCACCTCGTTACATAAATATACATAAATATGGCTATGAAATACATCATGACATACATAAATGAGGCACATATAAACATATGCATTAGTCATTATAGTTCAATAGCCTATATGTTTTACTTGTATTTATTTCAGGGGACTTTTATTTATTTCCGTCTATTTATTTGCACGTTGTATTCAAAGGAAGTTTGGTTATCTCACATACTCAGACTAAAAGCAACTAGCAAGCCTGCCTGACATCAGTGCATCAAAGCATATCACTATCTGCAAAGAAAAGAAAATATGAATAAAACACGAGCGCAGCAGATTCGTCTGATTCCCAGCTTAGCTAGAGCGGGTAACGCCAGCTCTGCAGACGGACCAGAGTCAGTCAGCACCGGGGAGCGGACATAGAGCGAACCGGGGACCCAGGTCACAGGTTAGGTTACACCTGCTAGCTAGCTGCAGCGGCAGCAGCGAACATTAGAACATTAGACCCAGCACCGGAGGTCTGATCCCCATGATCTGATCCCGAACTGCCGGTGACCTCCTGCCAGATCAGCAAGCTTAACGGCAGCAACAGAAAGTTTGCTGGGACCAGACTTTGGCGGTGTAACGGTAACGTTAATGTAACGGTAACGTTACAGCTGTGAACTGAGAGTCAAGTCCTCAGCTGGTTTGACTCTCTTCGGGCGAAGTTGTCTGCTGCGGGTAGAGACAGGGAGTCAGAGGAAGGCAGGGAGAGAGGGTAATAAAGAAAGGTGACATTATGAAATAAAAGTCCCTCCAAGCATTATCAAGCGTATGGCTAGGTTTTCAAAGTAATTTTAGTAATTCGAGTGATTTTATTTTTTGTTATAAGAAATAGAAAATGAAAATAAAAACATATTTTAAATTTCTCCCATCCCCTTTTGACCATGAAAAGGGAAAAAAACGCCAATTTCAAATTTTGTATTTTAAAACGAAAATCAAATAACCATTCGTTTTTTGTTTTTTAATACCTGTTTATGAAATGAAAATCGAATGACCAAAATATACACTGACCTTTGAGCTTTATATAGTTGATTTCTCGCTTAAAAAAGTCTCGGAAGTGAATTTAATAAAGAAATAGCCAAACAATGTATAACGTTGCAGTGTGTGAAATATGAGACCTGCTGTCTCGTCTCCAATGTGTTTCTATGTGGTTCGCTCAAACCAATCAGTGCGCAGCTTATCTAAATATGCATGAGCATACCATATTTGGAAGAAAAGCTCTTGTTCCAAATAGAGCCATATTCACAGGGTAGTTAATGGCCTAATAAAATAACATTCGGGCAATTTTCAGCCCAAACAATGTTACATACACTATTAGGAGACCTTAAGGAACAGTGTAAAATACCCTATATAATCATTCTATCACCCCTTTAAAACATTCATATTCCTTTAAATCTTGAATTTGAAAAACAGACATCTGAGTCATACTCTGGCTTTTAAAAGCTTCTTTGTTCTTGTAGTTGCCAATTAAATGAAAACTCCAGGTGCTCATACTGTATATGTGGGTTTAGTTTTTCTGTATGCATCAGAGTACTCATAGTCCTGTTCTATTCGTTATACTCTTTCATCAATTACAGACTGCATGCATGATTGTTTTTCTTCTCTCCTCCACCGTCTCCTAATTTAAAAAAAAATGCTGTGTTTTAAATCTGCAGTAACACTGACTCACTCGGCCCGTCTGTTTCACTTTTTGTTTTTTATTACTCCTTTGCTTCCTTTATCCTCTCTTCCTTTCCTTCTCTCTCTCGTCACGCTCTTTTGCAACCCCATGGTTGTTCTTGCTTCATGACTTTATTCAATCTCTCTCTCTCTCTCTCTCTCCCCCCCCCCTCTCTCTCCCTCTCTCCCCGTCTCTCCCCCTCTCTCTATCTCTCTCTCTCTCCCCCCTCTCTCTCCCTCTCTCTCCCTCTCTCCCCCTCTCTCTATCTCTCTCTCTCTCTCTCTCTCTCTCTCTCCCTCTCTCTCCCTCTCTCCCCCTCTCTCTATCTCTCTCTCTCTCCCCCCTCTCTCTCCCTCTCTCTCCCTCTCTCTCTCTCTCTCTCTCTCTCTCTCTCTCTCTCTCTCTCTCCCCTCTCTCTCCCTCTCTCCCCCTCTCTCTATCTTTCTCAGCAGGTTGTGTGTACATATGTGGGAGAGGTAAACCTCATGCCTGCTCGGCCAGATGGTGTTTATTAACCCTTGTGTTGTCTTCGTTTCAACCTTGAAAAAAACACCTTTTTTTCTGACATTTGTGACGCCTTTTTCACAATTTGTTTTTGCTTTTTCCAACGTTTTAAATTTTTAAATTTTTCTTCTACACATTTTTAGCGCTTATTTCTACGTCCAATATTTTCTGATACAAAACAAAAATTTAAAACGGGCCAATGTGACCCGAAGTCAACACAAGGGTTTTTAAGATGTCCACCTTGCAAAGGGCTACACACATTCAGGCACGCATGCACGCATGCACGAGAAATGAGATAAATGAGATAAATCGATAATAAGTTTTTATTTTCTACCTTTTTTCTCTTCCTTTTTCTTACATTTTACACACTCTGCACTCTCTCTGTTTGTTCTTGATCGATAGATAATTGGGTCATCCAGAGGTCTATTTCTATCAGTGACGCCCTAAGGACTGAGCCGAAACACTGCAGACTAAGCAGGCACGTTGACAGGTCTTTTTAACTGGTTCAAATCCCTGGATTGACTTTCTGTAAGACATGCACCAGCACCCAGGAAGCCTTTCATGGAATAAAACAGACTAAACAAGACGCAGCATCGCCAGCTGTTGTCTCAGCACAGAGAGAAGAGGGTGTTCTGGCAATTTTTCACATTAATGATCATTTCCAGGAATATACAGTATCCTGCCATGGTTGAAAGTTCCATTCCCCTGGGGCCAGCCATGCTAAAAAAATATTTTACTAATGGTACTAGGAGAAAAAAAAGTGTATGTCAGAGTGAAATTCAGGAATTTCACTGACATTTTTATCTATCTATTCTTATCATCCATCTTCTGGATGTTTATCTGGGTCAGGGAAACAGTACTTGAGCACATCCGTCATTTAACAGGCCATCCTTGACGTTCCACTCAGTACTCAAATGTGGCTTAATACGTCACATAAGTGGACATCGCATTTCAAGCAGAAACGGAGGGAGGTCAACTGGAGCAGTTGTAATTCGTCTTCATTCATTCTCTTGTTTCCTGCAGCAGCAGGGAGCTGAAGAAACTGAAACATCTAGGAGCTAAAAAGACCAAAACTCTGGGTCTAAAAATGATGATACTGATTATATGGCCCATCTATCTGCTCATCTTACATTCAGACAGAATGCGCCGGCTGTCACCAACCACTCTCTCTGTGTTGCCATTCTCAAAATACCTTCGCTACAGAAAACAACAACAAACTTTCGAGTTAAAAAGCTACACACTGAAAATGTCAAGTTTTGACGAAAATTTGGATCGTGCAACATGGCAGGCCTGCTTAGTTCTTTTAGGGAATGATTGTAAAGATTTACATAGAATATGTTTACAGAATTTCCTCTCTAACTGGGACGTTTTGGGACTGATTGGTGGGAATGCTGTGGACAAAGTACACACGGAGATACACTGGTAAGAGCAGATGAGGTTTAACCATGTAGCCAGCTAATTTAAACAGCTCATGCCGGCAACTGGGTAGCTCACCTGGTTGAGTGTGCGCCCCATGTACTGAGGCTCAGTTGTTGACGCAGCAGCCACAGGTTTGATTCCGACCTGCAACTCTTTGCTTCATGTCATTTCCCCTCTCTCCCCTTTTAAGACTTCACCTATCCTATCAAATAAAGGCCTAAAATGACCAATAAATAATCTTTAAAAAAAAGAAGCTTGCATTACTGTATTGTGTGAACAGATAACTTCATTTACAAAGTAATATTTTATGGGTTGTTTTCCTTTGCGTGGTGCCAATGTTCCACCAAAACAAGTTCCTTCCCGAGGCTATTTTGCAGAGACACCGGCCCTGGGTCCAGACCTTTGGCCGTGCATGACAATTGTGGTTGGTTTAAAGAAATGCAAACTACCCAGAGTGTTTTTTTTCTCTTATCCCGCAATGTATGAGTGGTGTAGCCAGATATCTCCACAGCGCTGTGGAGATAGGTCTGGCAATGCGAGACTACTTCCTGTAAAACACACACTAGCAACTTTTCATGGAATAAAACGACTGAATCAGACACAGCATTGCCGGTTTTCATCTCAGAGAGAGAGAGATTTTTCACATTAATGATTATTTCCAAGTTCTGTCAAGTTCCATTACCTTGGGGCCAGCCATGTAATAAATATATTTTACTAAAGGTACTGGGAGAAAAAAAATATATACATCAAATGTCAGAGTGAAATGGGTTCCAAGCAGGAATTTCAATGACATTTTTATCTATCTATCTATTCTTCCCATCCGTTTTACGGATGTTTATCTGGGTCAAGGCCACAGCGGCAACAATGCAAGCTGAGAGGCCTCGAGCACATTAGTCATTTAGCCAGACCTTCCTACACAACATTCCTAGATTAGAGAAAAACGTGCTCTGGTTTATTGGCATTTATTTCACAATCATCTTGGGCGGCGCCAAGTGCTGGACGCAGCAATGGTGCCTCTGCCTTGTTTTGTTTTGGAAAATGTGCACGTAGGGAGGCGAGCTCTCGAATTAAATTGGCTGTCGAGTTTGTGATGACAATTTTCCAAAAAAAAAACGATAAATATAATTTTGTTGTCGGTTGTAGCACTTCTCGAATTGACCAGAGTTTAGAATGCCAACACAAAGAAAGAGGAAGGTGAGGGACATCCGGGCCAAAATGAGGGACACACAGCAAAACATCCAACGGAACCTCCGACGGCACAGGAGTAATCCTGTAAATGAAACGTCGTCGATATAGACTAGGGCCTAGTCTATATCGACGACGTCACTAGGCCAACTTTGACATTCCACTCAGTACTTTCTCATTTGTAGCTCAATACGTCACGTAAGTGGACATGTCGAGCAGAAGGGAGGGAGGTCAAGGTTAACCCTTGTGTTGACTTCGGATCATATTGGCCTGTTTTAAATTTTTGTTTTATATCAGAAAATATTGGACGTAGAAATAAGCGCTGAAAATGTGTAGAAGAAAAATTTTAAAATTTAAAACGTTGGAAAAAGCAAAAACAAATTGTGAAAAAAGGCGTCACAAATGTCAGAAAAAAGTTTTTTTCAAGGTTGAAACAAAGACAACACAAGGGTTAATTAGGTTGGCCCATCTATCTGCTTAGTTCAGACATAAAGTGAAGTGGATTTCAGAGGTGGCACAATTGCATGCAAAGTCAATAGAGATTAGAGGGAAAATAGAGGAGAAAGAAAGACGCTGAGAATGATTTAGGTGACCCCCTGACCTTTCCTTAAGCCCAACATCAAGCCAAATTCTCTACAAAGACCAAAATCTACAGGGCACCGAGTAATCAGAATGTCAACATGTTCTTTCTTTAGGTTTGGATAATGATATTGATCATTCTTTAACGCTACCCTCAGGACAAAAATCCACATTTTTGCTCCTAGAGGATTGTATTGCGGGGTATAATGAGCACTGCAGCCTTGCTTTTTTTTGGAGGAATTATGCTGCATTTTCCCCCTTGAGGTTTTATATTATACTGGGCTACACAAATAAACTTGACTGAATTATTCGCAATCCTTTTTCCACCATGGAGGTTAGGTACATGAAATGATTGATAATGCATTCTGAACATGATATGCTTCTGAGTTGAATATCTTGATCCTCAGAAGGCTCAAAACTTTGCAGACATCAGACATTCCCTTCAGGGCAAATTGGAATGACCACAAAGCAGATGTCCTTCCTGCTGCAACTCCCTCCAGTATTTGCTTCAAGGCATAAGAAGTTCTAATTTCTCAGCTTGTCCTGTGTCTGCCTCAGGGTCTCCTCCAGGTACCTGACCTGCAACAGCCATGTTGTCCTCACGCTGCCAGTGATGGAGTACTCGAGTCCTGGACTCAGACTCAAGTCTGACTCGAGTCTCTATTCTCTGGACTCATGACTTGACTTGGACTCACGGACTGATGACTTTTACATGGACTCGGATTCGCGGATATATAAAATCGGACTTGAGCATTCAGACGTTGGATGAAGTTTCTGACTAAATAGGTTACAAAAAATTGATATTAGATGTTACACTTTTCCTGTTTCGGGCTCCAAGACCGGCTGGGAAGCAGCTGGGGAGACGTTCCATCCTGGGCTGATGTTCTTTTGGGAGTAGCACTCTTTACTTCGCCGACAGTATTAACAAAAGATGAAGCCACCATGTCTTGAGAAGCTTCTTGTTTATTGTTAACACTTTACATCGTTTTTGGGATCTCTTTTTCCTCACAGCCACACATACGCTTCTTAGACAGACACCGCTACCGCTCGCTCTCCTTGCTTGACAACACACTCACTTAACGCTGCATTCTCGCTCTTACTTTCACGACTCTCATAACAAAGGAATTGATATTGATATATGCAACTGTACTGCATGATTCACCGTCTCTCTGTTACATGTTCACATTTGGAATATGCAGATAGATGTGCCCCGGATCGTGAAGTTCGCCTACACGGATTTTACATCCAATGCTGGAAAGAGCACCGCTAAATGTTGTCAGTAAATAAACTCCCTTTGCAAACGTGACAGTGGTGTGATTTTTGTTTAATGTAGACCCTCTTTTATTAGTATATCAGCTCTTTAAAGGTGCCAGAGTGGAGAAATGTAGGCAGTCATGGAATTCAACACAGACTCAACCTTGACGACTCGACTTGGACTCAAACACTGGGGACTCAAGACTCGACTCGGACTCAACAGTTGGTGACTCGACTACAACTCTGCACGCTGCAAACACCTGCAGAGAGGATGTCATTTTCTCGGATTAGATCAGCAGTTGTATTCTTCGAGTCACTGGTAAGAGGTTGAAGGTCAGAAATGAAGATGGGGTTGATTCTTTTCTCCAACACTCTCCGTCTCTTCACCCTAGCTGTGTAGTACAGTTACAACATTTGGGCATTTTGGCCTTTAATGGACAGGACAACTAGATATGAAAGGGGAGAGTGATGGGGGAGACATGCAGGAAACTCTCACAGGTCGGACTCAAACCCTTGACCTTCTGCGTCGAGGCATACACCTCTATATATGTGCGCCTGCTCTACCAACTAAGCGTACCCGGCCATGCCACTGGTGAAACTTAAAGGGTTGGGGGAAAACTCTGAATAAGAAAGTGTTGATAATTAATCGTGTGTCATTCGATATGAAAAAATGCCAAACTTTCTCTGAATCAAGCTTTTTAAATGTGAGGGGTTTTGTACGGCTCAAACAAACAATATATAACATGGTAATTAATGAGCTTAAGACGTGCCGGTAGGCCGATTGTCTTGTCTTTGGATAAAGCTAGGCTAACTGTTTCTCTTGGTTCCACTCTTTCTGCAAAGCTAAGCTAACTGGACAGGTATCAATACTTAATTTAACTCTAGAAAATAAAGCAAATGAGCGTTGTTGCAAATCTGTTACATTCCATTCTCTAAATACTCTGAACAAAGCCGTTCTCATATGTTTTAATTGGTATCATAACTGTTAAATTCGTCCAAGTCATCCATCTGTAAAATGATTAGAATACGCTGCTGTAAACACATCTGACAGGTGACAGACATCACAGGGCATTAGCCACATGATTCAGCTTACTACAGAAAGAATCCAGAAGCCAAAAGACTCAAAAATGGATTTTATATTTCTGTATTTCTACAGATATGTCTGTGCGTTTTTTTATTTCCATTTGAAAAGTGCAAAGAAAAAAGCCAAAAAACTACAAATACAACACTTCTCAAATACACAAACACACCCACATCTATCACCTTTCCAATGATATCAGACACACCCCAGAGAGTCAGAGTATATGGGAGCTGTACCACTTTAATTTGGGTACGACGTTTAGACCAAAAAGCGTGGATTTCAAGCGTTTCTTCAGCCACTTCTGTCTACAACAGTCGAGAACCCTTTTGACATTATGTAAACACACAGTGTAATCTGAAAACTGCTGCCCTGATTAAAAAAACAATGCAACTGATCTCAGCTGGTATTCTGTCTGGAATGGAGTGGAATGGACATTTCTAAGTGACCCCAAACTTTTGACCGGTAGTGTATATATTCTCGTTTGTCTCATTAAAGCTTGAGACATTGTAAACTGAACCCTGCTTCCTGTCGCTGCGTTCTCCGAGATCTCGTAACTATTCCTATAGTAATCCAATTTTTTAATGAAAAGGACAGAATTATTTTCACCCAAGTAGTTTGTCATTCTCTGTCCCTACCATCAGGAAACCCTGCTTGATTCAGACCCAGAGACGCCTGTACTTATCCACTCAAGGCAGATGCTCAACCCTCCCCTGCAGGGGACAAATCCCGTCCTCCAGCAGAGAGCCAGGGCCTCGGACCTGCAGGTGCTGACCCCCGTCCCGACCACATCACATCCAGATGGGGCCCTGCTCCAGCATACAGATCACAGTCCAGATAGACTCGCGTGCATTTTGATATCATGTCCTTGATTTTGTGTTTAGCGTGCTGTTTTTGTGCAGATTCACAGGAGGCATTGGGGTTATTTTGACACAGAGTGAAGTCCTCATCTGTCTCTCCGAGTTATCTCACGGCCAGAGAGGCTCGATAGGCATCTGGGTTCTGCTGCTGATAAGGTAGAAAGGCAGAAGCGTAGCGATGAATGCCTGATCATATCTGCATGGGAGAGAAGTCCTGTGACACAACAACATTCCCTCATGTGCCCAGGAGATGAGGGCCAGTGATACACGACTGGGAAACAGACAGTGTTGGACTAAAGCAGAATAAAATGAAATTAAAATACAGTGGCTGGTCTTCAGTCTTATCATGTATTCATCAAAATGTAAATGAAAACGGTGGGTGAAGTCTCTTGTTTCTCACGATTAAAAATACAAAGAGAAGAGAGGAGGTTGATCTGACGGTTGACAGGCCATCACTGATAATCACATAGTCATGTTGGCAGACTACACAGGGATGAAAACGCTGCAGTTTTCCAACACTACAAACACTTCAGCTCGGATTGATTGAACACGGAGCTGTGCGAGCTACCGCAAACAGAACCTAATACATTTACTCAACTATTACACAAGAGTACAAATATTATACTTCAGTATTTTATTCCAAAAGACATTATACTTCTACTCTGCTATGTTTCAGTGGGAAATATTGTACATTATTGTAACTACTGGGGTAGGCAGTTTCTTTGTTGGCATCATTGAGCAAAAATTCCATAATAACCGTTTAGCATATTGTAATTCAAGTGGACTGAGAAAACTAGACTTCTGTACCTCCTCTTGGCTCCGTTTTCAGGCTTTAGAGAATGTTGCCTGTGACAGGAGACTTCAGCAGGTCATTTCACAGAGCGGCTGTTTCTATTTGTTCTACAAATCCAGATTCACATGCACGTCCCTTCAGAAAAGCAGAAGAAGCAACCCATAAGAAGGTTAGACAGAGTTATCAAAGAGTCTAAAAGAGAGTCTGACAATAAACGCAATAAACACGTGGCAATATCGGCGAAGGGCTAGCCAAAGGCTCACGGCTGCGGATACAACATGGCTCAATATTAACAAAAAATGTTCTAAATCTCTAAAACGCTTCGCTGATGTTGACACGTGTAGTATTCATGAACTTGAATGTATGTCATCGCAAAGGGCTTTCTTTACAAAGAAAACAGGATGGTGATTCTCATAGAATCAATGCTATCTAACAGCATCAGGATCACAATCCCAATGAGGATGATTGAAATGAATGACTAGTACCAGTACAGGTTACTGTGTGAAGAGAGGGGCCGAGGACAGAGAGGGGACAGCTACAGGAGGAGGGCTGCGTTTTATAATTATTGCGTTTGTTTGGCCTTTTCTAGAAAACTGACAACTCCAACTTTTAAACTGTAGGTCATTGTTACTTTGCGGACGAAGTTATTGGTGTAATCAGGGGGAAATTAAATGTGGATAAATGATGCATGAAGTGAAGTACAATGACATGTTTGTGGCTAAGGTTCTGCCAACTATTTCTAGGAGTTTTTTATGCTTTAATTATTTAGAAAACCATATAAACTATCAAACTATATACTACTACTGCCAGATGATCAGGACTCCTCTGCTTCGTGACATAACGTAATACACAAATGTCACAAGACAAAACATCCGGCGTCCGCAGCTATGAGACAGCTGAAGGGCCCCTCAGGGATGCAGAGAGTGTCTGTAGTGTTCTGTTGGGTTCTGGCACAGATCGAGCTTGGCACAGCAAACTGAACAGGAGGGACCTCTGGTTTTTTTTGTGCACACGCTGCCCCGCCTGGCGGGAAATGGCCTGGCAAACCATGATATGATTTCCTGGGAGGTTCAAAGAAAATGAGACACCGACACGTCCGGACTCACAGGGATGACAATCACTTCAACTAAAATTATTGTCACACTTATTATTTTTCATAAAAGCCCCCCGTAACTGTCCTTCTCATAGTGTTCCAGGCTGACAGAAGACAGAGAGGAGGGTAAAGGAGAGGGAGAGGATGGGAAGGGAAGAGGAGGAAGAGTGGAGGAATGGCCAGTCGTCCTTCCCGTCGTGACCTGGCAGGTGATGAGAGGAGGAACGCTGCTGATTTATCCTAGAAAATGTCCTACTGATACCGCTGACACCAAGTATTTTTTTCCCTCTCCTCCACTCCTTTTTCCTTTCTATTCATCCATCACGCCAGGAACACTTTTGTCGTGGCAAGGTTGTATTATTTATCTATAGACCATAAAATGTCTATCTAGTCTAATCTAAGACATTAACACCAAGCATTGTGTCTTGCTTTCAGTCCCTCAGGATCAAACAGTGAGAGTTTTCAGGTAAAAAAAAAAAAAATCTTCTGGAAAAACATGCATGGAAACCAGCCTCTATACCCACAGGAGCAAAAATAAATGAAAAAAATAGGAAACTGCTGCAAAATAGGTTGTGATACAGTCAGGAATGCTGTTCTCACTTTTGTTAGCCTGGAGACTCGTGCTGTGCCTCTACCGTTGCAGTCTTTACCACTTCCTCCACCTCCACGAGTTCTGGCAAGCTGGCGAAAAACTATTCTGGGAAACAACTAAAGTTTAAGAGGCTGATTCCGAAAGAAAAGTAGGGTTGATAAATCGTAAATCACAGCACTTCATCACAAAATAAGTTGCCAAAAACTCTGAAATTCACCTGATTGATGATATTTACAGTTTGTGCTTCGTTCTGCTCCACTATCATTCACTGCTGCAGGACTTTGCTGACCTTTAGAAAATAACATCTCTCCTGTTTATATAGAGGCTCATAAGGATGGATGTAACCTGTTTGTGTTCTCCGGTGAGAGCCGGTGCTTTAGGTAAGCACTTGGGCATAAGTGGCAAAATGGTGAATGTCAGCTATAATTCCCTAGTATGTTGTGCTCTGTGCCTCGGCTGCAGGAGTTTAAAGTCAGAGCTCTGTGAAGTCATTACACAGTGACCCCTGAACTCTGATTCGGTCCCTTTTTGTTTTCTGCCCTCTATTGTAGTATTGATCGTCTCGTGGAAATAAAAATGAGTCGTTTCTTTTTACTCATCCTTTGTCTCTCACCTGCGCAGCAAAGAGCTTCCGAACAGTGTAGAGCACCAGAGTGTGTGTGTGTGTGTGTGTGACTGTGTGTGTGTGTTTGTGTGTGTGTGTGTGTGTGTGTGTGTGTGTGTCTGTGACTGTGTGTGTGTGTGTGTGTGTGTGTGTGTGTGTGTGTGTGTGTGTGTGTGTGTGCGTGTGTGTGTGAGACTGTGTGTGTGTGTTAATTTCCGCTCACCTATGATATTGAACCAGCGCATCATCTGATGGGTCTCAGTCATGATGATGCCCACCATGTGAGTGACAGGCTCTGTTTCCATGACAGCAAATGTGAAGTGGGGCTCATCAAAGATGATTGGCTCGGCAGAGGGTGTCGGGCGGGCGATCCACTCAATGTCGAGTCTCGCCGTAGACGAGCGGGACGGGCTGCCCTGGTCTGTGGCTTTAATCTGGAAATTAACATATAAATTAACATTTTAGTGAAGATTTGACAAAAAACACAGAGAACAACAAAGCACCAAATGTGGAGTAATCCGCCGCTGAAAATAGTCCCCAACAAAATGCACTATTTCCTCCTGTTTGCTTGATAAAAACTACAGTGAGCAGCTGGTTTAGTAAATCACTGTGCCTTTAAAATAAAGTGAAACTATATATACTCAGGAGCCATTTTCAATCAGAAACACAGCCTTGGCGGTTGGTGCATACATAAACATCAACTATTAAAAAAGGAAATCAACAATACATTTAAAAGAAACAATATCATAAACATATTAGTGCAATATAACACACACACACATCAATTGACAGCCCTAATATATATATATATATATATATATATATATATATATATATATATATATATATATATATATATATATACATACATATATTAGGGCTGTCAATCGATAAAAAAATGTAATCTAATTAATTACATACTCTGTGATTAATTAATCAAAATTAATCGCATACATAATTAACGGTGCCTGAACCGATACTTTTTAAGGAAGTAAAAAAAAAAGGGTACTAAACAACAGTCGGCAACATTAAAGAACGGCTTGTTTATTGCTAAGGCCATATGGTCAAAATGAAATGATTTAATAATAATGTAATAACTATAACATCTATAACTTATTTCACTAGTAAATTGCTGTTGAACGACAAAAACAACCACCAGATTGGAAAAGGACATTTAACAATAACTTTGAATGCACCAGGAGGCGGTAGTTTACCAGTTTCATTGAACTATTTTCTAGTTGACTAGTTTCATTGTCTGTGTTGTTTTTCCGACAATAAAAGGGTTCAAAGACATGACACTAAATAAGTATAGACATTGAGTAATATTATTCTGTGAGAATGTTGATGATGGTGATGATGATGAACAATCATTATTATTATGGTCATGGTCATAATTATTTAGAATAGTATTCACCGTATGTACTTATTCACCAATGTACTGTATATAAGTACTGACCCTTATGGGTATATGTAGGCGTGTATGTATGTATGTACAGTATATATGTAGGTAAGTGTATGCATGCATATGCAAACACACTGTATGTATGCATGTATGTAGAAGGTTATCGGGGTAAGTGTATATGTTCTTTAGGTTTTTTGTACAATTTATTTTATCTTTCTTGTCTTGTCAATTTTTGCCTTGACAATTTGTTTGTTACTCTTAAAAATGTGAGTGTGTGGGGGGGGGGGGGGGGCTGATACAAGCTGAAGCTTCTGACCCTACACTTTGGTTACAACCAATACATTAATTCATTCATATTCATTCAACTGTTTAACAATTGAAAAGAAAGCTGTATGTTTTAGAAAAGAAGACTTGACTTTCATCTTCACTAAGTACCAATGAGCTCAGGCTGAGTGCTACAAAGGGGAAGTTGCACAGCGGCAATTCCAAGCGGTGCGTCTCATGTGTAGCCAGCTTTAAAGTATAGAGAGACGGTCTGACACATTGTTGGTTTTGTCCTTTGTTGGATTTGTTAACGATAACAAAAACCTAGGATAATGCCTGCCTCATCCTTCAGTTATCTGTAAAGGTGTTCAACATCAAGAGAAAACATCTTAATAACTGCTCTCTGTATGTCAACAGAAGAGGGGCAAATTTTAATGTTTCAGAGCTTTCCTGCTGCTGAGTAACCTCTCTGGCTTCTACAATGCAGAGTGATGACAAGCACTGAGACCACTCAATGGCTTCAGAGCAGGTGTTAGTGAAGTTCCTTTCAGAGTATTAAGCACAGGTAATTTAGCATCGTTAGCAGAGCTATTGGGCTCGGTCAAGAATGTAAACTCTTCACACCTCCTACAGTGACACGTAAATGAAGCACAACTCTTTAGAGAAAGTATATTACCCAAAAACTAATTATAACTCTCGGTGAAAGGCAGTAGACATGTTTTTGCGTAGTTAAACAACTGATAGTCTCGCATTGCCAGACCTTCCTCCACAGCCCCACGGAGGAGGGTCTGGCTAGTCCACACAGCATTCCGGGATGGGAGGAAAAGCGTGCGCTGGATTATTGGCATTTCTTTAAACCAATCACAATCATCTTGGGCGGTGCTAAGCGCCGGACCGTGCAACAGTGCCTCTGCAAAATAGCAACAGAAAACTCAGATTGGACAGATAGTCTAGCTAGCTGTCTGGATTTACCCTGCAGAGATCTGAGGAGCCATTAACCATAGTCTTTATATAGAGTTTAGAATGCCAACACAAAGGAAGCGGAAGGTCTGAAAAGAGTAGCCTGGCTCCGCCCTCCTACGTACTTTCCATTTCCCTTCAGTACTACGTCTGGGTTTGCGGTATATTCTTGGGTTTTCTCCGACCAAATCTTTACCGGTCCAATCAGCGAACAGAGGGAGTGGCTGAGAACGATGACGTTGAGGCTGTGCACTAGTTTAAGTTGTAGTTCCGTAATGACGGCTGAGAAAGATGCGAGCGAAGCCATTCGGTCCGTTGCGGCAACGCTGTCGAATATCCAGAAGTTAAAGCCCGAGCAAGAACAATCTTTGCTGAGTTGTGTTGGTGGCCATGATGTTGTGGCCCTCCTCCCCACGGGGTTCGGGAAAAGTTTGATTTTCCAGCTCGCTCCGTTAGTGGTGAAGGAGATAGCTAAGGCTAATGCTAGCGATGCTAAGCCGACGTCACGACCAAACGTCAGCGATTGGTTATGGCAGATCCAGAGTGGCTCTGGGCAGATCCAATAGTTTTAAACTTCAACAGAGTACCCGCCTTCAAGGAAGTTAACACTTGTCAATGGAGAGTGGCCAGACTCTCTTTACAAATGAAATGTACCAGAGTCTGGTAGGACCAGACTAATGTACCAGAGTCTGGTAGGACCAGGCTAATGTACCAGAGTCTGGTAGGACCAGGCTAGTGTACCAGAGTCTGGTAGGACCAGGCTAATGGACCAGAGTCTGGTAGGACCAGGCTAATGTACCAGAGTCTGGTAGGACCAGGCTAATGGACCAGTCTGGTAGGACCAGGCTAATGTACCAGAGTCTGGTAGGACCAGGCTAGTGTACCAGAGTCTGGTAGGACCAGGCTAGTGTACCAGAGTCTGGTAGGACCAGGCTAGTGTACCAGAGTCTGGTAGGACCAGGCTAATGGACCAGAGTCTGGTAGGACCAGGCTATAAAAAGAGTGACATCCGGCGGAATTTCCGGCGGCACCTGAACAATCCTGGAAGTGGAACATTCTCGATATATATAGACTACACAACTGACAACTCTAAATGAACTTCTGGGTACCCACCGTGAGAATACTGTAGTTTCCGGGCCAAAAATCACCGTGCGATATCACCACCCCCGTCACCGAGTCAATCTCAAAGCGCTCGTCGTCCTTGTTGTCTTGGAGCTTGTAGGTCACCACTGCGTTTGAGCCCTCGTCGTCGTCACGGGCGACCATCCTGCAGACTTCCTGTTTACCCGCCCGCTGACGCCGTTCAGCCAGCTTGACGTGGAAAAGTTTGTCGGTGAACTTTGGTCGGTTGTCGTTGGCGTCTAGAACTCGGATCACGACGGTGGCGGTGGAGCGCAGAGACGGAGATCCATTATCTGAAACGATTACCTGAGAAGTAAGAAGAAAGACAGTTCATTCATTAATTTGCATTAATTACATGTTTTACAGCTAGATGAAACGTATGCAATG